>QVNW01000766.1:0-79256 GCA_014825475.1 Pseudomyrmex flavicornis | reverse complement strand
GATGACGATACGGCGCTTTGTTTTCGGTGTCGCTCAAACAAGAAAGTCAATATCCAAGTTTTTGATGTAAAACTCAACAAAAAGCTTTTAAAATCGCGCAGTTAATTACCCGCTCAGGATAGTCATTATGCGTTTCTGACTTCATATCTGACTTTATATCTGAGTCCGCGAAAACTGGGACGAGTTCGTCCGTGGAAAGTGAATTGATGACGGCCTTGAATTAACGCAATCTATGTGGATAGAAAACGCGACGCGGATCGCTACACCTGCCTTGTCCGTGAAAGGAGCGTGCCACCTGTTATTGATGTTCTATTGGGGGTTTTGATGTCGGTCGCGCCGTGTAACGTCAATACGTATGTATGAAACAGGTGGTAAAATTAACTTTCATGTCGAGACGCACGCCGATTTCACTTTTAAGGTCGCTATCAGGTCCTCGCTGCGCGAGGACATTTAAATGATAAGTACAAGAATTTACGAACGAGTTATCTTGACGCAAAGTCGCACTCTATGGAGTCTCTCTTACGTGATACAATCTGATGTACTGTATCATGTGTGTTCTATACACAGTATGTTAATGTATGACTAATCCGATAAAATTATACATACATTTCAGGTAAATTAAAAGGTCGATTTGAACCAAAATTTTCCCGTCCTTTAAAGGTTAATATTTCCGAAGCTAATAGACGCGATGTAAAAGTAAAAACAAATACTGAGAGCGCGAAGAGAGAGATGATAAAAGTATAAATAACTATAATTTATAAAAGTAAATTATTATTACTCTCAGTAAATCATAATTTCACTTTTGAAAATAATTAAAATTAACTTTCAATTCGAATTAAATTTACTTCGAAGTTACAGATCGGACGCTCTCGTTATTTTTTTGATATTAAATAACAAAGTGTGAATCTCTTTGAATTAAATACTTAGAATTTGACAATGTTAGATTCTCTAATCTATTTATAGATACAATAGGCGGAAAAATTATTCTATTATTTTATATTTGAGAGCCGGTGTGAGGATCGCATCGCGGCGAGCGATGACAGCTCGTACAAATGCAAGGCGGCGTCTGGGATACCGGTACTATAGTGACTCACCGGAGTCGTTCAGTACGCGGCCGACCACGAAGTCGTCGACGTCGGCTCGTGTATTCTCTCTCGACAACCGCGTGTGCATTCGTCACTTCGAAACTCGCCGCTTCTGGCGGGCTGATTGTCACACAGTGATTTATCCTCGCGGTGTTTTAAGACGATGTTCGCATGAATCGAAACGAGTGAGACTAGTTTAAGACAGCGCAGCTAGTTGGCCGATTGCATATTGTTGAAACTTCACATTTTTTCAGACATGGTAATTGAGAGTTCGTTAATTAAATAATAATGCTCGAAATAAATTCGATCGAAGAGATATTTGCTTGAAATACCTCGAGTGGAAAAACACAACAATAAACATTTATACGAGAGAGAGAGAATTACATTTTCTGTTATGTACGAGTGATAAAAAAAATTGTTTAAGCAGTGATAATTAATTGTCTACCAGTGTCATCGTCGAGGAATGAGACTTGATTTGAATCCTAATGTGTTTTTCTTCTTCACGCTTGCTCTAAGGTTTTTAAGATCTCGTGTGTGCGTGTGTGTGACGCACAGTTTTTCAATATATAAATATGTTTTCTATCTGACCTCGCGGTAAATAAACTTTAAATTCAACCCAGATTGCGTCGCTTTGACTCTTGGATCGTAAGTAATGAAGCTTCTTACGGCCGAGTGTGTGACGTCAGAAATATTTTCCCGTTTCTTCTTTCCGTTATACACGTATCCATTAAATCAAACTCAATTTAACTTCTCTCGCAAGGAGAAACTCTTTTATTTGAATAATTAATTTTAGCATCGTTTAAAAGAAAGAGAGAGGTTTTTTTTGCATTTCGTGCGTGGAAAATGCACACGCACGCATGAGAGAAGAAAAATTTCATCTTCATTTCTTTTTAGTAATTTTATCTCAAAATTGAGAAAATTGTAAAAATGAAACAAGCTCGAACAATCATTGCTCGCAAAAAAACTTGCTCAACTTTCGTGTTGCAAATGTACTTCCTTGCGTCGCGCGTCTGTCTTTGTCCTGTGATCCATGAACGGGAAATGATTCATTTTCCCGCAAACGCGCTCAATGGAGGGGTTTACTAAAATGCCGCACGTGATTCTGGAAACAGTTTCTCAAAGCAAGGACAATCGATCGTATGCCGGAATTGAAGCCTCGCGTTGACAGAATCTTACCGGTGTATAACATCGCGTTTCTACAAATTGCGGGGATGTCAAAGATAATTTAAAATTCAAATTGCGTAAACTAGTAAGAGATAATTATCTTGTTTTACAATAAACGTCACGTTTTCTTTATTATCGCTAAGTTATCGGATAAGTTATTTTGCGAGTGGAGAAAAATTGTTGTTGCGTACAACTTCGATAATGTGCGCTCGATACAAGTAAACTATAATTTCTATATGAAATATTCACAACTAAAATCCCACATAGATTAGATAGTACATTTTTTTCGATTGTTTGTTTTTACTTGACTCAGCTATTCGAACGCAGCTCTTACTCGGAAAAACTATTGGACGGCCATTGGAATGCCATTGGAATACGATACGCGCACACACAAGCACGCACACACACATATACACATACACAATCTCTCTCTCTCTCTCTTTTTCTTTCGCATTCTCTCGCTACCGTAAATTTATACAACAGGATTACAGAATTACTTCACGCGTGCGGTGTTGTGAGTCACGTACATTTCCATGCGAAATTTTAACAGGTTCGTTGAACCACTTCCCGTCTTTTTCTCCTTTTTTTTTCGTCACGTCGTTCTTCACTTTCGACCGGTTTCCCACTTTTTACAAGGTCTACGAGATAAGACGTGATCCCCAATGAGAGGATCTTGTAGGCGATCTTCGGTCGGTTCGAATGAAATGATTGCCGTTCCTGGTCTCGTTGCATGTCGTAATTCGCACAAGCGCAGCGGTCCCGAATGCTCCGTAATTGCACCGACAATTCCTCGGTGCGCTTACATCCCAGTCTGAATTCTTAAGACTTTCCAAATTGCGTGCTCACAAATATTTTTTTTTTCCCGAGAGACTCAAACGATCTATTTTTGTCAAAAAAAAAAAAAAATCAATTAACATTTTAATTGTATTCTAAGCTAGGTATTTTAAATTTTATTTTAAAGTTTCTTTAATTTCCCAAAAATTACTTCTTATTCTTCAAGCAAGGAAATCTAATCTCACTTCCGCGTAAGAAAAACTAATTTCTAATATATTCAAAATACAAGAAAATATCTTGTTGACGTTTGTCAGCGCTAGGCTACAAAACGTAGATAAGATGCGGACGCGTCTCTGCGCAACTTGTGTACGAGTTACTTCCTTCCAATTTCCACGACGGCTGGAATTACATATCATCCGACACTTCAACTTCATCCGCGCGCGCGAAAGGCAAATCTATCTCTCCGCTTGTTACACATACAAGCACCCAACACAGATCTGGTATTACCTATTCTGGAAATTAGAACGATCGTGACGCGACATAAAGCGGTCGTTAGCGGTGCGTGTAATAACGCATATCTCTCTCTCTCTCTCTCTATCTATCTCTCAAAGCTCTTGGAGCACCCGATAAGGTACGTACAATACATGCACGCGCGTAAGTATTGGAGGACGCTCTCGTGTGTCTTCTGGGGAACGGACACTTTTAACAGCCGGCCGTTATTATACGCGCCGGGAATAATTTTACGGTGGTTTGCACATTGCGTACAACCGCCGACGTAATAGAGCGTCCTGTTTGAATTTGCGTTTTCCCATTGACTTTCTCGCGGCGACGTTCTAATCGATCTCGCCAACGATCAATCGAAGCGAAACGCGCGAAATTTATCGAAAGATATCTCGTCGGAAAGAGATCGAGTTTTTGGTCGCCGTACACTACGGTGCCTATTGCTTAGAAAGTAACGCGGTATCTTCGTTTCCCGATGATGTGACACGCATCACGCGCTAACAACGCGATAACAATCGAATCTGGGTTATTCCAATTCGTCGATTCGTAATTAAGAAGCGGGTGCGGAGTGACGGTCGACGGTCCCTTCCGCTCCCTTTCGATCGATCGCGAGACACGTCATTTATTCGTTCGGTTTCCGAGAGAAAGAGAGAGAGAGAGAGAGAGAGAGATCGCTATCGAAGCGATTAGGCAACAAGCCGCTTATCGACCGCGTGCAAACATGAGTTCACGAAATGATAACGCACGTTCTCTGCGCCGCGTGCTCATAATCGTGGCACTGTTAATCGTCTCGAAGGATGCGTGAAGGTAAAAAAAAAAAACAGCCGAGAGAGAGACCGGTATGCCTTTCCCGCGCAAAATCGCATCTCATTGTTCCCTCCCGAATCGCCACTCTGCATATTTTCTAACGCAACGTACGTTTGCTTCACCGTCGTGAGATAATCCTGAGAAAATTCCAACCTGTATTTGCCGTCAAGCGACCTCGTCAGTCTGTTATGAGTCACGAGATTGTGCTTCTGAGTTCCTTTTAACACGAGATTTAAATCGACGAGTTTTTTCTTTATTAGAAAAAAATTTTCTTCCGTCTGTTGTTTTTGTCACAATTTCGAACAAATAGTTTCATAGTATTTTTTCGTATCGTCAGATCTGCTCGCGTTACAAAGTTTTATATGAGACAAGTGTTTGAATTGCGGCGCAAAAGATCTTGTTTTACGCACGCGAACTTATCGTTCGTGACATTGCTGCGATCTACACGCTTATCGATAATAAACGGATATTGTCTTATCGTTTGGCTGACAATGAAACAATATCGGTTTCCTGCCCGCGCCAAGACGAAAGTATACTTGATTCGTCGCGAATCAACGAACACGTTGAATAAAAAAAATCTCAAAAATAAAAAAAAAATCTCAGAAAATAAAACACTCGTACGAATGTAAAAAATCTTTAAATGAAAAAAATTAAGAAAAAATAATTGTTTTGTTGCACTGGACAAAGCGACACGATTTTTTCGATGCAAGTTCGTCCGTCTGACGACGGGCGAAACACAGAGAGCGATATCTCGCCGAGTACCGTCACCGGGGACAAGCGGAACTGCGGTGAACGAACAGACAGTTTCATTACGCCGACTGCGGCGGAAGCCGCGCGAAATGATGTTTCTCTCTGCTCTCTGGTACGGCACGCGCGCGCGGTGCCGTACAAGAGCGGGAAACATATTATGGCGATCGATGGCGCGCGGTCACTAGCCCCATCAATCACAATTAACCCGCTCCACTGCTCCGAGAGCTAATCGAGAAGCTTGATGGCGAGATATGACCAGCCGGGCTCTATTGTTGATAAAATCTGTCTGTCACTTGGGATTAACGGCGGCGACGAGAAGCGGAAGCTGAAAAGCGCCGTCCATTCATCCCGGCATTGTCGGCTTCCGCGAACGCTTGTTCCCGCCGCGCTTTCTAGTTCACGATGAAATCTCCGTTTCTTCCCGCCCGCGTTATTGTCCGATTTGTGCGTCCCCTCCCTCCGACATTGTCGCCAAATCGCTTCGTTGCGAAATCGGCGCGCATTCGCATTAAATATTCGATTCTTCGTTCACGTAAAATTCGTCAAAAGAGAATATTACTCGGCCGGAAGTCGTCTCGTGTGTCCTGACTTGAATTTCTCTTTGCATTTTCGCCGATGCCACGCCAGCTCGTTTTCTTACACGCTCTACAAGTATTCTATCCACTTTCTTGTTTCGTTAATTCTGTTTTATAACTCGAGGATCTCCATTCTATTTTTTTTTTTTTTTTTACGCACATCGAGTTTCTAAACAACATTGTTATTCGTTTAAGAAAAAAGTTAACTCTCTTAAAACATTAAATTTTTTTAAAGTTAATTAAGAAAAATGACAAGAAACTCCTCGATATTAATTCCGTGCGATTTTGCCGCTTGATTTTCCATCATTGAATTCTTGTGGTAAAAAAGTAAACGCAAGTAAGTTGCGTGCGAAGTTATGTGGAAGCAGCAACTTATTTAAAGAGTTTATATATAGGTGTTTATAATATTAATATTCGAGCGGGGTGTATTATGGTAAAAGGGCATTGTAAGGGCGCAGAGACTGAAAGAGGAACGGAAGCGATCGATGGATCAGCGATCCGTGAAATGTCGGGGCGAAGAATATAAGCGTTTTGTAATACTCACGGCACAGAAGTCGCGTAATCGGATTCGCGGTGCGCGACGCGACGTCCGCCAATTCTTGCTCGCGTGCGCGTCTCGTTTTCACTTCTGACTTTTTGACGAGTGCGCGCGTCGAGGTGTCGCGTGTTGTCCGTGAATAAAAGAAAAATCAATTTACGTTCGTATGTGATTGTTATTGCAGGTGTACCACTGGCAAAGTCAAAATGTCAAGATCTCCGGGGTGGACGACATGGTACTTCTGCCGAAGATCAACGAAGACGCGATCATTGAAAACCTCAAGAAGAGATACATGGACGACTACATATTCGTATCCTTTTTTTTTGCACGGTTGTTTTCCGAGAGAATTTGCGAATTAATGTTTTTTTCAAAGCGTTTTGCGATTTAATAATAATAATAAAAAATGATACGCGTACGACTCCTTAATTGCTATCAGACATGCATCGGACCCGTACTGGTATCGGTCAATCCTTTCAAACAGATGCCGTATTTCGGAGAAAAGGATGTCGAATTGTATCAAGGCGCGGTGAGAAAAATAAAATGTTATTTTGTCACTGGTGTGTTACATCGAGAAAACTTTTCTCTATATTTATCAGTAATACACTATTGTTCTTTCTTTTTGTCTCTTTCTTCTCCGCTCTTTAAGAATTGAATATCTTCTGGTCATTACTTTTAATATTTACGCGTGTGTTATTATTTATTATTTATAGGCTCCGTACGAAAATCCACCTCACATCTACGGATTGGCGGATGAAATGTACAGAAACATGTTGATTGACAACGAGAGTCAATGCGTTATTATCAGGTAAATAAATATTTACATATGGTATCAGAAGTTTTTGTTTCAAAATGATCTCAGAAACATTTAAATTAAACGGTCGTGAGTTTAGCGACTTTTTGTACTTCATCGTGTATTTTTTTTTTCGCAGCGGTGAGTCCGGCGCTGGGAAAACGGTCGCTGCGAAATACATAATGTCCTACGTGGCGAGGGTGAGTGGCGGAGGTAAAAAAGTACAGAGGGTGAAGGACATAATTCTGGAATCAAATCCGCTTTTGGAGGCGTTCGGTAACGCGAAGACTATGAGGAACAATAACAGCAGTAGATTTGTACGTACGAATTAAATATGTGTGTGTGTGTGTGCGACTGTAGTTCAAACCTAAATTTCCGAATTTTTTTTTCAGGGAAAGTACGTCGAAATGCAATTCGGACAGGGCGGCCAGCCGAACGGCGGCAAAATCTCAAATTTTCTTCTCGAAAAGTCGAGAGTGACGTGTCACAATCCGGGCGAGCGAAATTTTCATATATTTTACCAACTGGTGACAGGCGGCAATCAAATAATGAAGAGTGAGTACACAATCAAGAAGTTAAATTGTTGTTTAAGAATTAGTGTCCCGAGAGAAAATGAAAGTACCGGAATAATTTACGTGATTGCGTGAGAGAGGATATTACAAATTAATTAAAATTTCACAGCGGAATTTGGATTGACAGATCTCAATTATTATCAATATTTGAGTTACGGCGGCAATCACAGAGTGGACGGCACGAACGACGCGCGGGACTTTCAAGAAACCCTGAAAGGTATGTAAAAAAAAAAAAAAAAAAAAACGATCTAATCACAAGTCTCTCATACAATACTTCGTAAAAAACCATGAAACACCGAACTAAAGAGAAATCGCGCGGTAAACAATTGCCTAACGAGATGACAAATCGTTTTTCTATGGAACATGCGTGCGCTAATCATGCTGGCGCTAATCGAAAGGCAAATATGTAATTGCCAAACTGTCGAGTCAGAAATAACTCGAAGTCCACCGACCGGAGATTAATATATTGCAACTTTCACGATCATTAAGTGTTTTATGCAGTTGTTTTTTCTAAAGCATGCACGTATCTCAACTGTCACTTGATAATCTACTGATTTATGTTCACAGCACTGAACGTCATGGGAATACAAGACGCAGAAGTAATGAATATATTCAGACTGGTCGCCGGAATTCTTCACGTGGGAAATATACAATTCGCTGAGAGCGGCAATTATTCGCAAATAGCCGACAAACAATGTAGGCTTATATCATTTTATCTATAATCTACTTCATATATATATATATATATATATACATATTACGCAATTTTTCTCTCCACTATCTAGTATATATCAGTAATTGTATCAATGATCGCGTCTGTTTACTATCGGCTAACCGGAGATAAGACAAATTGCGTCAATTTTCTGCACGCGTCTCGATGTTATGTAACATTGTTATTTTTATATATTGTTATATTTTTTATTATGTAGGTTTCTCTAAACTGAGTGCAATTTTTCAGTTCTGGAGTTTCCAGCCTACCTCTTCGAGATCTCAGTGGAGCAGCTGTCGCACAAATTGATCTCCAGACAATTCGAGTCGAAATGGGGAAGTCAATCGGAAAGCGTGGACGTCACTTTGAATGTGGAGCAGGCACTTTATGCGAGAGACGCTCTGGCAAAAGACGTTTATGCCAGGCTGTTCGACTATCTCGTCAAGGTTCGTGAGACATTTATGTGTATTTTCAAATGAATGCCCTTTTTTTTACATATGAACGCGCACGCAAAGTTTTCAAAAGGTACTTTTGAAGACGATTAAAAAAAAATCTTGTTATGAAAGCGAGCGAGCGCGCATACACGTTCTTAAATATATATTTATTTAAAAATATATAGAACAATAAGTCTTGTCGCCCGGACTACGCGCGAGTTTTAATTCACATTGCGGAGAGAGACGTTTATTTGCGATCGCGCGCGATAATTGATAATTTCGCAGAAAGTTAACGCGGCCATGGAGACCAACACGGACGGATACGAGATCGGAATCCTGGACATATACGGATTCGAGATATTTGAGAAAAACGGTTTCGAGCAGTTCTGCATCAACTTCGTCAACGAGAAGCTGCAGCAGATTTTCATCGAGCTCACGTTGAAGGCGGAACAGGTGAGTTTTGGTTGGATATAAATCTCTTTTTCGCGCGCCGTTCTCTTTGTTGCCGACATTAGCATATTGCGTCTTTATATCTTCATTCGTTAGAGATAAAGGTTGAGTCATAGTCAATATGTATAATGAGTAATGTATAAAGAGAGAATCATAAAAATATTTTTTTACTGGCTCTCGCGCTTTTCTTTTCGTTACTAAATTGCAAATTTTATTCATTAAAATCTCTCTATATTATTATTATTATTTATACTCTCTTAGAGCTCTATATTAGTTATCTATATTACACAAGCATATATTAATCTGTATAAATAAAACGATGCTTATATATTACCGCTACTCCTATCGTAAGCTTTTATGCTTCGCATCGATTAAACTCAAGGCCGGTGCTCGACGTCGAATTTAATATCGGGAACGTTAAGTCCGCGCCACGAGGCGAAACAAAACTTTTTTTCATGCAATCACAGCTAGCCCCTCCCTCATCGAGGTTACACAACATATTAGTAATGCTTATATCAAAATTAAAAAACAAGTCAATTACGTGAATCGAATAAAATATTTTGGGTCATATCGTCTTGGCGAAGTAACAAACGGAAATCGATGGACGTTTCGATTGGAGAAAAAAATTGTAATTAATTTAACGATTTTGTAATTTTGTTATCTTTTGCTTCTTTTGTAAATTTATGTGTTTCTTTTTTTTTTTTGATTGCCATCGATCGATCTTCTTTGTTGTTGCACTTTTTTTTGTACTTTTGAATCGTAACGCAATCGGGAAATACCGTCGTCGCGTTCTCTTTTCAGGGGAAAAAAAAAAAAGAATCGTGTTTCACGAAAGCAGCTCTCCCGATCATTCCTCGACGAAGCCGTATCCCGGCAGAATGTCCGTTCTTCTGAGCGCGTACCTCTGCACGGGCGTGGTCTGCGCCATCATCAGAGCCCGTCCGCGGATCTTGCTGGGCGGAGCGGGTATCTGTTTCGGCAGCTCGCTGGAAGTGACCATGGAGTTTTCCGTGGTCGACAGCTCGTCGTCGATCGCCGCTTGATCGTTCGTCCTGTCGATTTCCACGCTCTTCGGAATGATTCCGTCGACGTGACGATCGAACTTCTTCGGCGGCCGTGCCTTTTTGTCGCGCACCTTCCAGTCGGTCTGTCGCTCGAACGGCCGCGTGACCCTGAGGAATCCCGCTCCGTCGCTCGTGGTCGCGGTGAGCGCGGTGGTATCTTTTCGAAACGATCCGCTGTGACCGCGCACGTTCACGTAGACCTTGGGCCTGCCGCTCTTCAGGTAGTAAAGTTTCTCGTCGAGGCTCTGCAGCTTCGGCGGGCTCAGCAGGACGCGTTTGTCGTCGTCGAAGGTGTCGAGGCGATAGTTGAGACCGAGTCCCATGTCGCGCACGCCGACGATCGAATGCGGAATCACCTCGGGATGCGGGTAGTCGTCAGTCGGCGTTTGCTGCTCGCTCTGCTGCTGCTGCTTGAGCATCGCGCGCACCAGACTCTGAAGATTCGCGGCGTTCATCTCGTCCGCGGTCTGCAGCTCGATCTCGAGGAGTCTACGAGGCAAAATATATTTAATCTCGGATGGAATGTGGATGATAAGCGTCGAATGTTAGACCGTTAAACCGCAGCCAAAGCCAGGACAAAAAAACAAACAAAACCGGGCTAATCGGATCTGTCGTCTCTTCTGTCTCTTGAATCGTTCTCTCAATGTGTTTCGCTTTCGAAATTGCCGGTCTCGCCCGCGAGACTTCATCGATGCTCGGAGATGCGAAATTGTGGTCGCGAATCCGCCGTCGTTCGTTGGAAATTGCACCGCGACGCGGTAATTACCGCGACTCGATTCTCACGTTTTCTTCGCGAGCCGCGAGGACTTTTCATTCGCGCTAATTGACGTGTTTTTTCGACACGGTGAGAAGGAGCGACCAAGTAGAATTTTCCGCTTTTGTTCATCAGGGGATTTACGAGTCACGTACGAGGTCGGACTAAATATCGTTTCGTCATATCGCGATGAGTCGGCGAAGAGAGAGTTTCCCGAAGACGCGCGTTCCGTAGACTGGAAATAAGTAGACTGGAATGAACATCGCCACGCTGTTTCGGCGAAATTAAATGCATTATTAATGTGCAATTAAAAAAAAAAAAAACCTATTCTTTGCAAAGAAAAGTACGTGTGTGTTTTATTAACTCTCGAACGGCGAATGGTTTTGGCAACGTGCAGAGCGGATGTTGGGTCCAAACGGAGCGAAATTTTGCTTGTAACGATTTTTCAAACATGGAAGAAACATTGGACTTTTATTATACAGAGCGACATGTGTCTGGGCCCGAATGGAATCTCCGCCGGACAAAGGTTGAAAGAAACAAAAAACTGTATTACTTTTTTTCTATTTTAGTTAATGTTTTTTTTTTTTATAGCGGATATGCCAAAGAACGTTTTCAATGTCGAGTCACTTACTTTCGACATGTTTAACACCAATTTGAGCTCTTTACGATCTCCCTCCCGGATTTCTTGCGCAAGTGCGAGATCGATAAGAATAGACGACCGTGTTTTCGGATCGTCGATCATTTCGAATGAGGTTGTGAGTTCGTAACACCCGAGCGAAAGTGAGTTATTGCTGAGTAACGGAGCGATGACGGAATACAGTATCAAAATATATCAATGTGCGATGTAAAAAAAAAAAGAAAAAGGAGTGCGGAAAAGGCGGTTTATAATCTGACGTACGGCTCGCACTATACCTGTAGTCCTCGGTGTCGGGAGGTCTTTCCACGTTGGTGGAGGCTCGCCTGGTGGCGGCTCGTGGACCGCCGTGCAGGGACTTGCCCTCGAGCGCTTTGCGCGAGGACAAGTCCTGATCCTGGCGGATGTGATTAGGTGACGAGGGTGGCCTTGGCAAGACCATGGCCGACATGGTCAGCTCGCACAGGACGAGCAGCCCGTAGACGCTGATTCCCCGCGACATCCTGCAATTTTGCCGACACAGTGTTGTACAGACGGTTATAGTGTTAGAAACTCTCCCGATTTCTCTTTTTAACAGCGTGTAAAAAAACTTTTGTGTTGAGAAAGCTTCGATAAAATTTGAAATATAGCGCAGAATAAAACGTTGTTTTCCGGGATTAATTCCGCGTGAAAATCTCGCGTTTAATATGTTTTTCGTGATTAGAGAAAGAGATTGCGTTTCGATCGTCGAGGAGAAATTGAAGAAAATATTCCGCTTGTCTTATAATTAGTTTACGCAACAATATGTATGCGACTCCGGTTGGAATCGTTGCGCTAGAAAGGATTTACAACGTGCGATTACCCGTTTCTTTCCTCGCAATTCCCTTCTCGTTTTATTTCCTCTGATGTTTGCGGCGCGCGTTTTTTCCTATCCGATGTTGTGTATATCTTTTGACATTATTGCCGCGTTTTTCTCAGGTCACATACGTTCTTAGAAAACCTATAACTCGGAAAAGAAATAAACGATCGCTGATTATTGCCGGTAATTAACGCCGAGCACTGACCAATTCGCACGCGGTCTTGCGTGTATTTTTATTATGTACTTCCGATCGCGCTGAAACACTCGGCTTCGATTTCACCCACAGTTTTTTTTTTTTCTTTTTTGCCGCCGAAAAGCCGCGCGCGCAGGAAGCGCGACAAAGTAACGGAACGATGCCCGGTGTCGACCACCACCGTGTAACGAGCATGTTAGTAATAAGCTTGGTGAAAGTTTAGCTCGCACGAGCGCTCGTCGAACCGACCGAGGGACCCGCCGAACAAAATGATACAATTTCTCTCTTGTTTTCCTTGTTACGTAAGTTCTACCTGTGTGTGTGTGTGTGTGTGTGTGTCCAAGAATTCGAAGACAATTTTGCCGCGGAATCGCTCTTGACGCGATTTCGATCGTACAATTTTCTCACTCCTCCTCATTTCTCGGAATCGCCGCGCGCGAATTCCACTCCGGAGGCGAGAAGATCGCGAGAGAAAAGGTGGAGTCGAACCGCAGTCGTTACACTTTTGCCGCAACGACGGTTGTCCGCGCGTTTCCGAGATTGCCTTCCAACTTCTTGGCGCTCGAAATGGATCGAAAAAAATTGTCCGTCGGACATTTTCTTTGTGCGTTCAGAAACTCTGGAACTCTGGAAATTTATAATCCGACAGACTTAACAGATGGAATGAAATCGTCTCCGCGAATTCTGCGCCAATTGTTCGGTCGCGGAACGACGATAATCGCTCGCCGGGCGGCGTCGAGACGATCTCGAGGGGATGGTGCAACAATTAAGCGGGATCGCGAGAGATCGTTTCTCTCCGCTCACCTTGCCGAGGTGCAAGGTTGAATTGCAAAAAGTTCATTTGCGTTGTTGCGACTGTTTCATCTCTCTTTTGTTCCTCTCGCTAATTGTAACTCATCGTTACGCAATTTCACATTTTACAATTTCTAACAACGAAAAAATTAACTCGCGTCAAATTTTACTTTGATGTGTGAAATATCAACGGAAGCAATTTTTTTGTTTCATCAACCGTAAAGGCTATATTCGTGCCGGCCGAATAATCGTTTACATTCTTTTTCCGTTCTCGCGGCGAATAGTCGGGAATTTTTTTTTCGACTTGTTGCACGCTGCTTTCTCCAGTGCGCTCGTTTAAAAATTTATTGAGGAGTCAGCAGGGCGTAGTACGTAAGATTGCTTTTTTTTCGAGAATTAAAAAGCAAGAGCAATTATCGCGATGTATTGATGACGAATCGACGCGTGAAACGATGTTACAACCGGTCGCAAAAATTCACGTCGTCTTTACTGATATTTTTTTTTTTTTTTAATTCGATAATATAAGATCTGGAGAAATTCGACCGTGTTTCGAGCAATTCTCGAAGAGACGAAGAACGACGTTACCGCACACGCGTTACCGTAACGATATTAGACAATATGTTAATTCGAGATCGCGGTCGAATGGCGCAGATCAAAGGAAGATAAACAAAAGCGTTGAGTCGCGGGAAGACGCGGAAGAAACGTTATCAAACCGGTTTCACGCGCGAAACGATGATGTGTTCGCGCGATAGAGACGTATAGGTGTACGCGGCATGTAACAGACAACACGGAGGACTCTCCCCCGGGAGAGGAGTTCGGAGTTTTATTGTGTCCGCGTAATCTCCGAGCGTTACCGTTCGCCCGGCGAAGGTATACATAACGGGCAGGTCTTTCGCGTTCCCTCCGAGATCCACGATCCGTGGGTGTGGCTCTTATATACCTGGCCGCGACACGCGGCCGAACAGGTTCTCTTAAAAAGTGCAAGTGCAATCAGCTCCGGTGAACGTGCACCGAAGGGGAGCGTGCGACCACGTGGCGCTCGGACGCTTGTCAAACGGCGCGGCGTTTATTTTTCTCTCCGCTGGAGACTCCGCCGAGAGAGAACTTGATGATTTCTTCGCGCCTATCCGAGAGAGACAGAGAGGGAGAGAGAGAGAGAAATTTTTCCTTTAATTTGCCTATTTGCGGTCTAATTGTACGACATTTAAGAAACGCGCGCGACTAAACGACTTGCGCTCGATTAGACCGCGTCTATTGTCTATTTTATCCGCTGGTATATTTCTCGGATATTCTCTCTCATTCCGCAATTGTCTATTATCCGAGATTCTTTTATTCAAAGAAACCGACTTGTGCATATCTCACGTGTCTAATTGCGTGCTCCCTCCCCCTCCCTCTCTCTCTCTCTCTCTTCCCGCGAATATTTGTCGACGTTTCATTTCCTATACCTGTTGCCGGAACGCAGAATAACACAGTTCAGAGTAAATGTGCTTAATTTTCGAGAAAGTCTGGTTGGTTCGCGCGCGCTGCGGTCGCAGAATAATCGAAATCGCGCGGTTTTGCATTAATCGGCGAATAATATCTTCGGAATTTCCTCGAGCAATTTGAAAAGAATACACGTTGGGAAGAGATGAGAGAGAGAGAGAGAGAACTCGGTGATTTTCTCTCGGTTTGAACTGAACTCGCTCTAAAAGACTTCCAAATTCAAGGAAGAATAGTTCTCTCAACTATCGCGCGGATATATTTACACGAAGAATTTCCTACCCGAGTCGTTCGTTATAAATCACTGAAATAATAAAAATCTTCCTTTTACGGGCGGAAATCCTGTTGATTTGAATTTGGAGAGGATTGCAGATCAAAAAACGCGCGCAATCCGATTGATTCGCGCGAGGGCGCGACGCGGGATTTACATGCCCGTTTTATGTAGATCAATGCATTTGGCGAGCATTGAAATAGGACAAAAACGATTTATTGCTTATTGTTCATTGTGGAGCATCGGGTTTCCGGGCGATGAATGTCTCCGTTGCGGAAGAGCGCACGTATGTTTGTCGCATCGTAAATTGACTCCGTCACGAATGTGTGTATTTTCTCTCTCCGGCTAACACACACAAAGTACAAAGTACAATCAGATGCGAGTAATAACGACGAGTTGTAATTCGTCGATTCGCCATGTGTGTCGAGAGGCTGCTTGTTACGAGCTGCCGCGATGATCTACAGATCTTCAATGTAAACGTCGCTCGTTGCTACCATATGTAGATATACAGTCGAGCGAGCGCAATGAAGACGATACGCGCTCTCTCGCGCAAAGTAGGGCGAGGAGAATTTACAGCTCTCCTCTTCTCGTGTGTGTGTGTGTGTGTGTGTTTACGCGACAGGTCGCGAATGTACATCTACAACACGCGGGGGATTCGCAGAAATAAATAATCGTCGTTGCGTTCGCATGCGTGAGAAAGCGTCTCGATAAATCACGACGCGCGGGTGATTCCGCGGAAATGGCAAAGACTTCGCGAGGAGAAATATCGATTTAACGTCGTATAACCGAGCAGTCGTCTAAAATTATACGACCGATTATCGAATCAGGAAAAGACCGTTAATCGGTTTATTACGGGGGATATTGCGTTATCGCTCGCGTAATTACACGTAAAACAGGAGGTCACTCTGATAAGGCGCGCGTCTCTTCCCCTTTTCTTGAAACTGGCGCATTGTTCCGATCGGAAAGATTTTTTATGCGCATAAAAGCAACAAAGTAGAGCTCGATCCGGTCGTGAGTAAAAGGGATCTAGAACACGATCGATGACGATCTCGATGACGCGCGCGCGCGCGCCGATTTCACTGTTAATTGGTATTCGTAATCGCGCGCGCGCACGCGTGGACGCAAGGAGGACCGGATATGGACAATCGAAAGTTTCTTTCTATTCGTTTTCTTCGCGGCTTTCGTTTGTATCGTACACGAGAACAAACGCGCGCGCCGAAATAAAATATAAATCTTTTCGGAAACAAACGTGCGATGGAACAGCGCCAGGAAATGCTTGACAAGTTGATGCGCTTCGCGCGTTTAAATTCATTCATTCAATTACACGAAAATCGAATTTACGTGCGTTGTTAACGAAGTAACGACGGTCAGTCAAGTGTGTATTCGCGCTATCGGAACTTAGAAAGTCGAGGAAACGTTGCATGCGAACTGGTAGACTCCCACGCCACACTTACGGGCACTTGCTGTTCTTACGTAAATAACTTGGCAAGGGATCTCTCTCTCTCTCTCTCTCTCTCTCTCTCGCCCGCGCGCGATCGTGGAGCGAGCGCGTTATCGTTCGCCGATCATCGATCGGCGATGGAAAGCGGCGAGGTGTGCAATTAAATTCACACCAGTGTACGAAAGTGAGAGCGTGGTCAAGGCGCGGTGGTCGTAGTCCTTCGACGACGCATTCCGTTCGGTAATTTCAATGCGCGACTGTTGCATTCGCGAACCAATTACCGCGCGCAATTGCTGCATTCTCGATTTAATTGTATTACAGCTTCTCTTATCTATACACGCTTTGTTACGTAACGCGGAGAGATGTGAGAAGAATTTCGCAATGACACACGGGGACAGAGAGCGTTCGCTCTCTTTGTGCGACGTGAAGGAAGGTGCGATAATTAGCGAATTGTTGTTCCGCGAATGTAAAACTAAAAAGGCGCCCGCGCCTTTCCACCTGTTGAAAAAGAAAAAAAAATGATCTGGAGCAACGCGCCGCGCCTTCTCTCCGTTCTCTCCGCGGATGGGAAATGTGATTCCTCCGCGTTGAAAATACGCCCAGTCATCGGACTGGTGTAATTCAAAGACAGATCGATCACAATCCCGTCCCGCGATGAACACGAAAACAAGCGACTTAATGCACTTTAATTGAACTCTTTGCGTAATCGCACGCTTTTATCTCGCAAAACGACGAATCGTTTCTTGCGCGTTTTTTTTCCCCCGCTCGCCTCGCGCCTCCGAAGAAAAATGAGAAGAGGGAAAGAATGTAACAACGATGAAAATAGTATTGCGTCGAAAATATATTATTTATCTGTCTTCGATCATTTTTATATGTTTATTTAATATTAATCGAGAGTTCTGCGCGCACGTGTCTCTCCGTTGCAAACTTGCTGAGAACGACTTGTTGTATTTAATTTATATCCGTAGCACGACATTTATGCTAGAAACAAACGGTTCGTGAACTTGTTTGACAAGTGTTTTGCGCCGTAAAAGAACGCCGAGCAATCAAACGGAGGGCGATTTGTGAAATCGAATTGGCAATTGAGCGACGTATTTGCAAATGAATACCGACTCAATCGACATCGTTCCAAGTAGCTTTTCATTTTTCCCTCGTCCACACAAAACAAATATAATAATAAATAAGTGCTTGTTTTTTTTTTTTAAAACGCACGCAAATATAAAGTCAACAACAAGATAAAATTGATTGCTTGCAATTACGTTAACGACGAGTTGAAGATAGTCGAAGCGAGGCGCTGCGAATTAACCGCAAAGGCTTTCCCGCGCGCATCCCGTGCGGTCGATTTATTACGCGAAATAAAGTATCTTTGAAAGTATCTTCGCGGAGATCACACTTCTGTGTGTCACATTTGAAACGATATGAAACATCAAGTCGTCGCTTTTACGAGCGAGGTTTTGAACGCGCGCAATAGAGCGACCCGGGACGATATAAACCGCGACGATCAAATTTAAATGCCGCCGCATCGAGGACGTGTATTTGTCCGCGATAAATCTCCCTTGTCTTTTTTCCGTCGCGCCATTTAAATTGACCGCTGCGAAAGTGTCGCCGAGCGTGCGAGTAAATTCGACGAAGAAACATTTCGCACAAACGGAAATTTGAATTTAAAACAATTCTATTTATTTCTCTTTGTAATTTCTCTCTTGACGATCTCAACTGCTCTGTTTCTACTGTTCTCACAATCTTTTAAATTACGAGTGTCTTCTTAATTAACGTATTGAACGAATCCGAGATTTGAATCGCGATAGAAACAACGAACGTGTATAACGATTCTCCAAACGCCTAACAGCGGGTGCGCGAGATTGTCTCGTTTTTTTTTTTTCTCACCTATTGCCCGCAGAATCCCTGTCGCGTTAGGGCTCTTCTTCCCTTGCTGGACGATTTTTTTTTTTTTTTTTAAATCACTCGGTGACTTTATTGCGCAACGCGCGATCCATCAGTTCGCGTGGCGCGAAGAGAATCGCGCCGATCGGTATCATTCGCGACTCACCGGGACGGAGGAATCGCGCCGAGACGTGTTCGCGGGCTCCGTGCGCACTGCGGCCAAGGATCGAGTGAACGTAATGAAATAGCTAAGTGAAGCGATCGCCGTGTCTCGCTCCGTCTCGCTCCTTCTCGCTCTTCCCACATGCGGCTTTGCCACCACTTCTCTTTGACGCCGCGAGATTTTCTCGATTGGCCGTGTGTCTCTCATCGCCTCTTTTTTTTTTTTTGTTTTTTTGTTTTTTAATCTTTCTCGCGTGCAACGCATCACACGTGACTTATATGACGAAAACGCGTCGCGAGTGTTCGCAAAGTTTGCGAGATCGATCTCAAAGGCGCGCTAGAATTTTTTTTACGCATCAATCGAGGTGTGTATTTGAAATTTTGCGGAAAAGATTGATTCTTTAACTTATATACGGCGAGACCGAACGCTTCTCGCAAGTGTATTTACGTTTCTCTCGCGTTCCGCATCGCGATAAAGTTACAGTTAGATCCTGGGAAAATGATGAGAGAATGCAAAATCGAAATAATACGAATTATCACGCTCGACTGATAAACCGATGTGTATCTTGACAGCTTTGATTTCACCGCACTCTGTTTTTCTCGTCGCGACGAGAGTTTCCTTATTGTTGTTAAAATAATCTTTAAGTTGACGTACACAATATAATAATACATCTCTGTCTCTCGCAAATTAATTTAGATGCAATCCGCGACAGGAACTTCTCTCTCTGTCGCGTTTCTTTTTAAATGCAGGAAGAGAAAAGTCCGTTAAGGAGAAACGGCTTGACCGCGAGGGACAGGCGGTTGACATTTGGCATCTAACTGTCGCGCGAATCTCTGGCGATCTCTGACGTGAAATCGAGATGGGACTTCCTCCGCCGCATTTTCATCACCGTTAACCCAGTATACACACATCCATCTTCTCTATTATCCGCGTTTTTTTTCATACGCTATTTTCTTTCTCTCTCTCTCTCTTCTCCGCCGCCATTAGCCCGCCGCAGCTAATTCCGGCAACAATAAAGCGCGGTTTCCCATGAGAGGCATTCGCGACTCCCGATCCAATTAGTCGGCGTGTCACGATCTTTTTTGAGCTCATTAACGTTAATTCGGAACGCGCGTGTTCGCGCATGCACATGTGCGTTAAACCTGTTTTTCCGCAAAAAACAACAGAAGCTGAAAATTCCAGCTTCAACGCGCAGATGAGATTTTTCGGTTTTTTTTAGAACACGCGTTGACGTTGATTGCAATCACACGCGAATTCCTTTGCGATAAATTAAAATTTGTTTGTTGTCGCAATCGACGACGACGAGTTTAACAAACTCTGCGCGTAAGTGCACATCGCGCTTGAGGACGGAGACCGATCAGTTAGGAAACGTGCAGAAAACTGTCAAACGAGTCACACGTCCTTGCGCACTTCCGTCCACACGTGTCTCGTTTGTTTAACGAGGGTCGCTACTTTTTAATTGTCGCAAGTCCTAACGGAATCCGCGGCAATTTTCTTCTCGCAGAAAATTGCCGGAAACCGCCGATGCGCCGAAGCATCCGCGATCCCCGTTCTCGAATGTGTGCGTCTAGGTTTAAATTCGTTACCGAACGGGGGGACAATACGCGTAGACGCATTCCGTGCGGAAATCAGAACGCGCAGGATAGGTACGTCTGTCGCGGGAGGTTGATCCGGCAAACAAGCTGTGACGACGATGTGCGAGCAAACGAGGTCGCGGAGGTTAGTGAAAAAAAAAAAAAAGTAATTGACGGAAGAGACCGAAATGGAAGATACACTCATTAACCGTTCACCGTAATTGGATGAATAAAGATTTAATCTGGGCGTTTCCGCATTGTCTTTCTCCGCGCGCGACACGGTCACGGTCGCGGATAAAGTAAAGCAAAAAAAAAAAAAAGTGTGGCGCATTGTCACAAAAGGATAGAAATCGCGAGACATTGCGCGCGAGAGAACGGAGGCAGAGAAATACGTGAAATAACATGATGATGATTACGATACCGAGTGCGCAAGCTCGAGTGCGTAATGGGCACTTACTTTTGCACACGTGCGCTCGTAAATGTACACCACCGAAACGCGCGCGACTGTTTTATTTCGCGCGATGAAGAGGCGATCGAGAAAGCGGCTGATTAGACGTTCGCGCGGCGCATCTTCATTCTTTCTTTCGCGCTGAAAAAGTTATTCGCGCGAGTGACGCCGGAGAATCTCGCGAAAATTGATGATTCACGGTCGCGGAAAGCGGAGAACTTTTTTTTTTTTTCCACGCGGATAAAATTAATATCGCGCGACAAATTCCATCCTCCGGCCGAGAAATTGATCAATCTCGGTTCACCGGAGGACAGAAAGCGGCAAAATAATAATAACTCCGTAAAGTGAAAGCAATCTACTGCTCGAAAAAAAAAAAGAACACGTCGAGGATACGTGCACGCGCCAAATTTAGCGCACATTAATTATCCACTTTGCCATTCATCCGCACCGATTTCGCAACGCGGAAGTTGTGTGAAAGATGTATAATGTGTCACACGTAAATTCCTCGCGGGTTTTCTTTGTGTTCTCTTCCGATATACTCTCTTCTTCTCGATTCTCTTCGTCACTTTTGTGTTCTAGGTATTTCTTTTTTTGTTGTTGTTGATATTTGCATGTCCTTCCGCGCGAGGCTCTATTTAATGCTTATAAATAAAAAGAGATACTTGCTCCGGATTCTGGATATTAAATCACGAATATGGGACATCTCAAATGGCGCTATTAGACCGTGCAGCGCTCCGAGGAACAACCGCCGCCGGCGGAAGCGACGAACGCGCACCGTCTTTAAAGGGGCCAGCCCCGTGAAAAAGAGTCGTTAACTCGAGTAAAGGCCACGACGAAAAAATCGTGCCGTCGTGACGCACGAAGTCGCGGATTCTCTCGAATTGTGCAAACGCGTTATTTGGAATCGCTTCGGTCCCCAAGAAGCGTGACGGCGTCGTCGTCATATATCTTTCGCGTCTTATCGACGTCGTCATTGCGCGAACAAAACGCCAAAGGGGTTGGGAGATTTCGACGCGGTTCTCTTCCTTCATGTCCATTCAAATTTCACGTCGACGACAACGCGCGTCAAGAGGAGGAGAGCGGAGGGAACAAATGAGGAATTGCGAAACGCGCGCGGAGAACAGGATGGGGAAAGGGCCGGTAATCGCGGCGACCGGTTTTCGTGCCGCTGTCTGCGCGCAACCGCGGCGATCCGCGCCGTCTACTGCGAGCTGAAATGGAAAGCGATTTTAAAAGAGCCCGGCAATCGCGCGTTATTACTGCCGCGGCCTTTCCCTTCTATCGCCTCGAGTAAGCGAGATATAAATCGCTCGTACGTGCGCGATATATACACGCCGGGTTGTGTACACCGCCGCGCGCAATTAAATCCATATTTTCGACGTAACGCGTCTGGCGCAAGAGAGAGGACTCCTTCCAACCTGTATATATGCGCATATATCTCTCTTATGAAAGTTAAATCGATAATCTAAATTACCCGAGCAACACAATTGCGCGTCTTCAATCGCTCATCGACGTTCGACTTAATTTGCCGGCGAATATTCGCAAATTGATGCGCTCGGCTATCCTATTGCGTCAAACAAACAATTGCGCGAACTTCCGGCAAGCAATTACTCTTCTCATATTTCAATATGTTTATAGGGTGTCTCAAAATCACCGGAAGATATTAACAGAAGTGTTTTAGAACTTTGTTTTCTTTTTTTTTTTTCCTCTTAGAATCTGTCCTTAAAATTATTTTATTTGCGTTTCAGGAAGAATACATCGCCGAGAACATCAGATGGACGCCGGTGGACTACTTCAACAACGCCGTCGTGGTGGATCTTCTAGAAGGCAAGAGGCCGCCCGGTCTCTTCTTGGTGCTCGACGATGTGTGCGCGACGCTGCACGGCGGTAGCACTGGCGCCGATACTGACTTGAAGAAGGTGCTTGAAAAAAAAAAAAATCTTACTCGTTACTTGCCCCCGACACATTTCGAATTAACGTAACAAATCATCTCGCGTCATGTGTGAATTCCGCAGAAACTGGCGGGAGCGGCTAACCAGCACGCCCATTTCCAAGATACCGGCGACGGTTTCGCAATTCTCCATTACGCCGGCGTGGTGTCTTACTCCGTGGACGGATTCTGCGATAAGAACCGCGACGTCCTCTTCTTGGATCTGATCGAATTGATGCAGACGAGCACCAAGTACGTACGCTCGCGCGATTCCCGATGTCCATTACGGACATGCATGTCGCGTATCGATTGATCGCGCGACAAATTGCTTCGAAGTTGCGTCAATTTACTTGCGCTTGACGAAGATTAATTAACATTTTCCTTTTTCGATCGAGCGGCCGTGCAAAGAGACAGGATCTTGGCAACACACACACATATCGAAGTTCTAAGATATAAAAATATAATATCGACGAACATATTTCTTTTATTTTTACAAGCACGGTGTAAAAGTTCAAATTTTTCGAGAATTTTATAATCTATAGTTTTTTTTTATTGAAATGCTAACCATATTCTTCAATCGGAACGAACGTAAATCTCGTATCAGAGGGTCTGTAATCTTAGGATTAAGATTGCATTCTGGTTTAATCACACGAGTCAATTCTAGCGTATTTCGTCCTGATTGGCTAAATTTCAATATAACTTTAATCCGATACGGGTTTTAAGCAGGAAATTAATTTCTCTTTACAAATGGTATGAATTTTCGCGAACATATCCGACACCGCATCATTGCGTGATTACGTAAAGGAATGTCTTGATAATTCAATGTAATCATCACGTAATTCTAACCGTCGGTCAATTACGTGTATTTATTTACGTAAGAATGGCGTGCGGAAAATATCGCGAAAGTTGCACGCGGAACGATACGTAAAACAAGAACGAACGGCCGTCTGCGATTAGAACAAGTTCGGATTCCGAGAGTTATAATTAAGTCAGTAGTAATGTAAGAAGTTCACTCTCTTGTTTGTTTTCAATATTCGATTTGGTCTTATTTTGAGAGTCGAGATTCGCTTTCTACATCGAAACACGTAATTGTGTCTCCAGTAACATTGTACTTGAAAAAAAAAATTTTTTTTCACAGTTGTTTGGTGCGCGAGCTTTATCCGCGGGATAAGGACGCAGCTAAAACAAAGACTCTGAAATCAAGACCGACCACCGCGGGCAGTAAAATCAGAACTCAAGCGAGCCGCTTGGTCGGTCAGCTGATGAAATGCACGCCGCATTACATACGTTGCATCAAGCCGAACGAGACGAAGAAGCCGCGCGATTGGGACCACCTGAGAGTCAAGCATCAGGTAATAATAATTCAATGTGTGTTTGTACGTACACGATAATTCACAGAATTTCAAATTTAAACTTGAGACAACTTCAAACATAAGATCGGATGAAAAAAAAAATATATATAATACCTGCCTCAGACGGAATCTTCTTGATGAATTGTTTCAGGTGGAATATCTGGGTCTGAAGGAGAACATCAGAGTGCGCAGAGCCGGCTTCGCTTACAGAAGGCCTTTCGCCAAGTTTCTGCACAGATACGCGATTCTCACCAAAGAAACGTGGCCTCGTTGGCCCGGCGATGAGAAGCAAGGCGTGGAGTGGATATTGAGAAGCGTTCACATCGACAGATCGCAATATCAGCTCGGCAAATCGAAGCTGTTTATCAAAGCGCCGGAAACTGTAAGTTTCTCGGAAAACACGTTCTCATATACGCGAAACATATCTCAGCTAGAAAAAACAAACAAAAAGAGCCTAGCTTGCGCAACGGTTTAATCAGAAATCAAATGTGGGACTTTAGCTGTTCATGCTGGAGGAAGCGCGTGACCGGAAGTACAACATGTACGCGCGGATCATTCAGAAAGCCTTCAAGAAGTATTTCGCCCGGAAGAGACAGGAGGAACAGAAACAAAAGGCCGCCGATCTTCTCTTCGGTCACAAAGAGCGCAGACGGGCGAGTCTGAACAGGAACTTTGCGGTCGATTACATAGGGCTTGAAGGCAAACCGCAAACAATGAGTCTTATCGGAAGACGCGAAAAAGTGTTCTTTGCCGAAGTGGTGAAAAAATACGACAGAAGGTTCAAGGTGCGCACACGAATGAAAATTTATCTTCACAAATTGAAAATTGCGATTGTATTGTTTGTAACGAGAGAATTTTCTGTAACACAGATGAGCAGAAGAGATCTGATCCTCACCGCGAAATGTCTCTACCTGATCGGTCGAGAACAAATAAAGAAAGGTCTTGATAAGGGCAAATCCATCCAGGTTGTTAAAAGAAAGCTTCTATTCGATCAGATTAGTCACGTATCATTAAGCACCTTGCAGGTAATTTATCACGATGTGTACTTAGCAAAATGAAGAAACTATGTCGCCAGATTAACGGCAATTGCGCACTTCGCCACCGTCAATTTTTTTTCTTACAAATTGTTTTCGACAGATTTTGCTAAATGTCAATGCTAGTTGCTTTCTCTTGATGATATGTTTGTTTCTTTCAGGACAATTTTGTAATTATTCACGTAAAAGAGGACTACGCCAGCTTGCTAGAATCGGTATTCAAGACGGAGTTCTTATCCGCTCTCAGTAAAAAATATCTGGAAGAGACCGGTCATTCTTTGAACGTTAGATTTAGCAACGAGTACGCACGGCCTTCTCTATTGTTCATTTGTTAACGAATTTACTTGGACCGAACGAATTTAAAATTGACAAATTTCCCTTGCAGTATAGAGTTCAAAGTGAAGAAGGAAGGTTGGGGTGGCGGGGGAACGAGGCTTGTGAAGTTCACCCAAACGGATTACGGCAACAAGGAAATTCTAAAACCATCCGGCAAGATTCTTCACGTACACATTGGTCCGGGATTGCCGAGCACGACGAGTGAGTTTTTCCGCTCGTGATTTTTGATCGGACAGTAAAACAACCTCCAAGAACGATATCGTCGACACTATGTTTTTATTTCAGAACCTAATTCCAACCAATCAACGTTGTCCGGTCGGTTGTACAACAACACGTCGAGGTCGATTCGTTCGGCACCGAAACTGCGCGGCGATTTAACTCCACTCGCGAATTCGAACAATTCAGTCGCGACCGAAAGACCGTCTCTACGCCCGGTCGCAGCTACAAGATCCGCGGCTCAACCAGTCTCAAACGGTAGACCGAATATACCGCCGAATCGTCCGAATGTTCAACCCGTACAGGTTCAGAAGAACGCGAGAAACGGAACGACTCAACCCAACAGCCTGCGGAACAACAAACAAATCCCTATTATGGGTATGTTTGCCAATCCCAATGCCGGCCCTCGTGGTAAGATTTTTTTATCAACTCAACAATTTTCTTTTTCTCCCTCTCTCCCTTCCCTAAGTGTCTTCTTTAATGCGAAGGTTTGCTCAAATTTCCACCACCGCCCACGGAACCGCCGCCGCCGCATGAAGCGACGGGTTTCAAGTTACCTTCCCTCGTCGGCGATGAGCGTAACAACAAGGCTCCCGGTCATCTCAATAAAGGCATGCAAACATCCCAAGAATGGAACGTTAAACAACAATCTAACGACGCGGTCGACCGTGCGAGAAGGAGGAACGATAACGCCGCGTACGCGGTGGCGAATAAAAAGGTGCCGTCCCAGAAACCGATACCGCCGAGTTTGCCGACGGTTAAAGCTCTTTACGATTACGAGCCGCAGGATCTCGACGAGTTGGCCCTCCGAGAAGGAGACATCATAGAAGTGCTCAAGACACGTGAGTGTTTTTTTTTTTTTTTTTACAATCTCATCTTTTTTGTGTAAGAAAAACAGTGTGTTTGTGCGCTTCGTTAATTAATGATCAAGATAATAATGTTTTTGCAGACGAGGGAGGTTGGTGGCACGGAAGACTGAAAGGAAAAACCGGTCTGTTTCCTTCGAACTACGTGGAAAAAGTGTGAAACAATCGATGATAATCGACAAAGTCTTCCCTTTTCGCTAGACTATACGCGCGCGCGCACGAAACGCGTTAGGAAATAATTAACATATCTAATAAGAATACATCGTACCTGTTAATTTCACGTAATATTTACGCTCGATAATAAATTTATTGTTATTGCGAGTCTTTGTAATTAAATACGCATTACATACAGCGGAAAGACTGTTGAAGATGTCGAGGAATCCGAAACAAGTGTGATAATTTATACGAGGATGTTATTTATTTAAGAGAACTCTGTCTGTCAAAGTGGAAAATTCTATTATTGTGACGATATTATTGTTTAAACTCGCCCGAGATATCCAAAGAAACGTTTTTCGTTGCAATCTGCGGTGTTTAGAAAGAATTCCATCTAAGTATATATGTTCTCTCTTTCTCTCTCTCTTTGTTGTGAGGAGAGAAGAACACGTCGATAACAGATATCGCTCTTTACATAGTTGATATACTATAGCAATTCGTAACTAACTTTCGCAATTTGTAACTTTTTATGTAATGTACAAGAAGAGCGATCGGTACGTAGTCAATCAAGTTTCTCTCACAGTTACCAATGCGAGATGACACAAGTAGTCATTTATATTATAATTAAATACGTAACGTTTTTATGTATATATAGTGTCATTGCCATCCTCAAGATATGTATGCCAATAAATCCATATCTCAATCAATCTCAGTCTTTCATTTTCCCAATTTTTTTAATACAAGGCTGTACATCTTCCCCTGCCTTTAAATTATTTTTTAAGTTAAATGCGGACACTACGAACTGTGAGTGCAACGCAAACGTCTCGAGCACGCGTCTGAAACGTACCTCGAGCACGGGGGTGGTTCTTTGCTTCGCGTGTTTGAACTTCGAATTTCGAAGCAAACGTGTTTCCTTTGTTTCGTCCATTTGTTAAGAGTAGCGTCTTTGATGACGCTTTCCTAATGATGAAAAAAATAAAAAAGGCACTCCGTAATATTATCAACATCATATATTTATTACTTCTTCCTGTAGTGCTTTATAAGTCTTTTTCTTATTAAATGGCGAATATATTGCATGATACACATTCTCGTCGTTTGCTCGCTCTCGCGCACAATCACATCACGGTTAATCCATTACGGCGAAAGAAAATTATAGAACGGCGCATCTCCACAAGACAATGTAGCATTGGCAAGAATCAGTTGTCTTTACGGTAGTAATTAATGATATATTTCGCAGTAGAACATAGACAAAATAAATTAAGATTCATTCCGTGTGTGTGCTGTATAGGTTTTACAAACGTACACAAGTACATTCATATATAGGCACTATATATATATATAATAAATTATTGCTAAACTTATTTTTTTTTTTTATTCGTACGTTTGGAATCGACAGTTACACGCGCTCGAATTAGGATACGATCACGAAACTTATGACAGAAAGACAAAAACCTATTGTTACTGTATATATACGAGAGAGAGAGAGACGTAAGTTTGTTCTCAGGTTTTTGAACTTCGCAGGGAGTGATCGTGTGACGACTTTTATTCGGTCTAACGGAGCAGAGATCATTTTGCAACTTGTGTATACGATCTTTTGTTTTTTTTTCTTCCGCAACTTCAACGCAACAGAATCCCAGCTAAACAAACTGTGAGCGGCGTGAAAACAACATTGACACTAAATTCGACTTGAGCATCAAGACCCCCATCTACGTTGGCAAACAAAACTCCCTCGTGTTTTGGAAACAGATCCCGACAAATCCCGACGTCTCGCACTGAGACATCAAGTTCTCTCTGACACGGCGGGATTTGACGAGAAAATCTGTCGAACTTAACGGAAGATTGACGAGCAAACACTAAAATCTAACAACAAATTGGCAGATTACAAGCTGAGTAACTTTACACCGATGATACGAACAGGAATATCGAACAAAAAACGGTGCTTCGCGCGGTGTCACTTGTATTTAGCTCTACTAACTCACTCGTAAAAAAAACAATTAATGAACACTCGAAACACATGTATGAGTATTTGTCACAATTTTTCATCGACATTCGTGAGAAATCCCCGTTAGGCCGAATATATACGAATCAGAACAAATTTCGAACGAGCGAATGTTTCTTTCCTCCTCACGCAACACCAGTCCACAAACGTTCAGAAAAACGACACACCGCATCTTGTTATAAAAAATTACAATTAACACAATATATCTTACGTAATAATAATTACACCACATAAGGAGAATTAGATCTACTAATTATTACTTGTTTTTTTTTTTTTGTTTTTTACAATGACATACCTATGGTGAAAAAATCATTGGATTTATCTCGTCTATAAATGTATTTTTCTCTCTGCGCTCAACACACACTGCGCGCAACAAGTAAAGTCTATTCAAAGCAAAGTGGTAAAAGGTATGTCAATGTTTATATGGCACAAATTGAGTACATGCGAATGCTCGATGGGACTATTGCAAGTTCGGAAACTATACACAACGTGATCCTACCTTTCACAAAAGATAATTCAATAATTTCTTCTTCGCAAATCGATCGGTAACATTGCGAGATATAGTTGCTACGATACATTGCTTTTTTATATATATATATATATATGTATATATGTATATTCCTCGTGTATTCTTGCACAATAGCCCATTTTTAATGTTCCTTACAAAGCAACAGAATATATAGCACTCGCCAGCTACTAAAACCATCGGGAAACTTGGAGAGAAAATTTATTTAGGATCAGATAAATGAAATGTGTTGTTGTTTCTTCTTAGTATATATACGGTTTTAAGTTATTATTCTTCGCAAATCCTTTCTTTGGTTATTGTTAAATAACACAACACGTGCGATTATTAAGCCGCGAAATTTTTCGCGTTAATTGAGAATCTAAAGTTTGTTTTCAACTAATTGCGTTCCGTCGCAGTATCTTGTATTCCTTCTCTGATCGCTCGTTAAATAAATTCGTACAGAAACAGGAATATTTCAATATGCATTACCAAATAATTTAATAGAATCCCAAAGTAGAATCACAAAACATATTTTGTCGTTAAATCACATTCTTTCGAAAGTCCTTTGCGTGTCTGCAATTGTTTCTCACAACGCTTTATCTCTCTTATTAAAAACAACTGTCTTTTTTCTTGTTTATTGCGAAGTATTTTGCACCTATATATAGTATTTTCTCTTCGTATTATAAGGTGAATATTGTTCGGTTTCATTTATTTTCACTTGAAAAACACATGTTTACTACATGAAAGAAGTAATCGATCTAATAATCGATTGCTCATTAACGTACGAAGATTCACCGTGTACACCCCGCTCGGTAATATTTAAAAATTATATTTTTTTTGTGATTTCCAATTTTAATTCTGTTTTTTTTTCTTTGTCGGGAGAATGCATATTCAAAACAAGAAATAAAGTATTGTTCTATCTTGCCTGAATTAATATCTACCTAACACAGTCAACTCTATATTGCGCTGAAATACTGCTCATCCATTTCTGAGCGTTGGAGTGAGCATTTCAGTATGCTATAGATTTCACTGGCGCGATACACACACACACACACACACACACACACACACACACATATATATATATATATATATGTTTTAACTATATATATAGTTAAAACAAACAAACAAGAATCCTCCTAGAAAAAAAACGATCTATTCGTAATTGATACTTAACTCTCCAATGTCTAATTTTGTCGAATCTTTGGCAACTCCACAGCAAAATGGGTCATGCCTGTAAAAGCTTCGTGTATCATCACATTTGCATTTTACCACATCTCGTATATCTCGACAAGTAAAAAAATGATTGAAAACCCAAACTAAATAATCCAACAGATTACATCTTCAATAGTGCTTTGTTCACCGCTCTCCAAAATATTTCTCAATATACTCTTACCTTCAAAATATTCCCTGATATAATCTTACCTTCTCAAAATGGTGTTGAAAAAAACGCAATTTTAATAATTATCTCCTCACTGCAGAACGCAGTTTTTGTTACGTTGAGCCAGTCCAGCGCGAGACAAATCCCGTTCTATCTCATCGTCATCTTCGATGCTAAACATTATTCAAAAAGCAAATTAGAGAGAAAATTCTCAGCGATTTTAGAAAAAAGAATAAAAACCACACATCGATGATACTTACGCTCTTTCTTGCGTATCGAGGTGATGAACCAATTCATCTCTCTTGTTCACAATCGATACCAACTCTTCCAACAACAAGTTTTCGCGCATTTTTTGCTCGGACGTCTTTCGCCAATCTTCCACCGCAAGAATGCTTCTCAGTTCCCGATTCAAGAGCTCGAATCGTCGTTCCAAATCATCTTCCTTTTCTCTAAACAAGCAAATGTAATTTATATATATTGCAAATAACACTGTTGATTTAATCAATCACTTACAGTATGTTGAGTTGCATTTGCCTTCTCAAGAGCGCGTTCTTTTTATTGACAAGCGTGAACCACAAGGACATCAGTCTTTCCGTTTCGTCCTCGTTATCGCTTTCCATGGCCGCTCTCAGTTGCTTCTCGAGCTTGCCGGCCTGTATGTCAATTTGATTCTGTTCTCTCTCAAGCGCTTCGAGCTCATTTTGTATGTACGATGTCATGTCTTTGCCCAGCTAAATGGCGTAATTAAGAAAACGACAAAGAAATCATTATTGGCATATAAACGATCTCACGATAATGACGAACAATTAAATTTAATGTATTCTTTCTTTTTTTTCTTTAATTGTAAAGTACACACCCCACGAAGTGTGTACGCGGTTCTATCAGGACTTCCTTTCTCAGGTGAGATTCTCTCTATGATTTTAGAGAACGAATACAAAGGTGAACCAGTTTTCTTTTCTCCGTCTATCACACTCGTATTTCCCATTATGTTCCCGTTATACTCAGACTGAAATAAAAAGATCAATTATACTTCATGTATGATAATTTTTTTTTTTCACACGTACGTATATCGTACGAACCTTTATACTCAATCTATCACCAGGTGTCGAAGGCGTAATGCTTCGTCTAGGACTATTATTCTGATCGTCTATCGATCGTCTGTCACTGCTGTTGTCGTCATTCAGTTGACTCGGGGTCACAGCGACACCCATTTTTACTTCTGCTATCAACCGTCTTGCTCTCTCTCGCAATTGCTGTTGTCTCTCATCGTCGTTCTGTATCAAATAAAGCGTGAAAAACAAAAACAGATAATCATGTATATTTCTCAAAGTTTATAACAGAATATTATCTGCAATTTTGTAAATAAAAATATATACACAAACCTCAACAGGACTGATCGCAGTCGAGCCAAATCCGACTGGTTTTGTCTGATTTCTTGCTTGTTCCAAGAGTTGTCTCGCACGCTCTCGCAATTCATCGTGCCGGCTGACTAATGGCTAATAAAAGAGAAATATAAATTAGACGCAATTATCAATAACTATAAAATTTCCTTTCGTCTAATTCAACTCTGATTCTACTAAGGCGTTTGAGCGTATTGACATATTACTAATATTGCTAATTACATGTTGCGAACGTTGTTCTCCATGTGGCGACGATGCACCTTGACATTCGGAACTACCTCGGCTTCCTCGATCGTCAGAGTTTATCGAATCCTACAAAGAAATGCTGTTAAAAAAGGCATGTTTATGTCGAGTTTCGTTGCATATCAAGATAGTATTTATCGCAAAGCTTTTTTTATTGTTACATTGCTTAGGTCAAGATTTGTATAAAGTAATAAACTAAACGCAGAATTGAAGCGGCAATGTGAAATTTCCTGTATTATTTATAGAAACATTGCAAAGTTCAAAGCTTGTAAATATAAAACAAACTAAATTTTGCTGATAATTATTTGCTTCTTTCTTTGTGTAAATTTTCTCTCAGAAATGCTTCAATGTTTAAATTTTTTTTAAACATATGTAAGTTAATGAAAAATAAAAAATTAAACTGCTAAAAATTTGTTGACATTGACTTCTTTATATGAGTATGACAAGTGAACAAAGTATTGTCGTAACTAAATTCGGCGAGAATTTAAAGATAGCAAAGCTTACAATAGACAGCCTGTATACAAAACAAATCTATAATACATTCCGTGCATCGCGCGAAATAGATGATGCGCAGTTCTCTCATGCATATTTACATGCAGTATATGCTATTTGTCACGCATGTATGTACTATTATGAACACAAATTACCTGCCGACAAAAAGAGCGACTGAAAAAACCTGCTTGCCAATATTTAACGAACAAAATAAAAATCACAGAAAACTGATCTTTAAACAGCTTTTTGTTATAATTGGCCGAGAAATAACAAGAAAGAGACACAGCAAAGTGCGCGTTATAGTTTCAATTATTATGTTAATAGCAGCGGGATGTAACAGAGGAAATGATGTATAAAAAGCGATAATCTGCGCAATTTCGTGTATACTGACATCACGGACCGGGGTTTGCGATTTGGTAATCGAGATCGATTGCGACCATTTGTCGTCGACTATCTGTATGTTATCCTCTTCGTCGTCGGAGCCGAACGGATCGGTTAATTGCCGACGTGTCATAAGTATAGGACGTTGCTGCGTTTGTTGTACTCCCGGTGGCGATTTGCTCTGCGGTAAATCGGTATTGATTTCTTCAAAACGAAAGAAACTTGCGCGGAAACATTTGCCGTCGAATATATGCGTAACGTTTCGCGATCAGAAGTGATCGCGAAATTGATTTCGGGTTCTCGGGATCGTAAAAAAAAACACGCTTCCACGTACCTTCTCTCTCGACGAGTACTTCTCTTTGGTCGGCGACAACACTTTACCGAGAATACTCTTTGAGCCGGCCAATATGATATCTTTGACGTCCTTCACGCTAGATGGCGATTTGTCCTTGTTGCACTGATCGTGATCTTGACTGTCGGTGTTCAAGCTCAGGTGAAGTTTGTTTTTGATCGAGTCAATGCAAATGTCATCCTTTTTGTTATCAAATGGATTCGACCTACGAGACAGAGAGAGAGAGAGAGAGAAATGCGAATCACATTTCTTCTCAGAATGCGCTTTGACAAATTCGCGAATGCGTTTACCGGCGATTGTCCATTTTGTTATTTTTCTGATCGATCTGTTCCTTCTTTCGTAAATTAATGATCTCTTTGCCGAACAGCTGAACGCTCACGTCCGTGTTGTTGTCCGTATTAAATCTGCCGATCATGTATGAGGACTCGTCTGTTGTCTTGCCTATTTGATGTACCTAAGAAGGTGCAAAACGATAACACGGGGATTAACTGGTTCGTATCATGCGGTGAGTAGTGTTGCGTATAGCATTAGAAAAGGAGAACAACAATCGGTAAACCAAATCGTTAGATGAAATTTTCAATTTATCAATCAACTCACCTCCAATTCGTGGCCGGTGAAATGTGCTCTCAATTGATACAAATATGTCATCACAGCTAGTTTGTCAGGTACAGTTAATATATCCATGTCTGCTGGTTCTATAACTCTAGGAATGCCTAGAGCTTCGCCCGCATCAAAAGCTTTTTTGCAGTTGCCTTTTACGTCATGAGGCAACAGTGTATCAATGTCTCTACAATTATTTTATTTTTGATCGTGTTTATTACGTGATTTTGTTCAAATTTGTGTACGCGCGCGTGAGTAAACTTTATATCTCAATTGTTAAATTTATTATTATTATCAGTATTATTGAATGACTGTTGGATATACTGCGATTACTATATATAAATGCGTCAAAATTTACTACCAACTCAAAAATAATCTTCAAAATGTTGGCATGAGACAGTCAACACAAAACAATAACGATCTCTCAAAGTGTTTATTAATGGAACATGCAAATGAAATATAACCGGTATATTGTGTCACAGTTGTTTGTTGACATTTTTCCAGAAAATCACAACGTAAGATCCGATTTCTAAAGAACTACTTACATCAAATCAGGTCTGAAGTGATGAATAATCGCACAAAACGCCATTCCATTTCGCCAAGATGTCGTCAAATTCGTAACCTTGACCCCAGGATAATTCTTGGTGACTTCCTTGCACCACTCTAACAAATCTTGCCCGGGAGTAATTTCCTTCAGTCTTGGAACATTCGCGTCGAGTTTTTTGAAATCCAACGGCTGCAGCGGAAGTCTCATTGCACTATGTTCAATATTTTTACTGTGCAAAAACATTAAAATCAATAAATAAAACTTTCCGTTACGCACCTTCTAATAATTTTCATAAAACATCTCAATTTTATTACTCTATAGATGATATTAATTATATTAATTTTACAAGATACATACTCATTTTCAACTGCGATATTGTCTTTTACAGGTGATTTTTCTTTCAAAGAATCACCGATTCCCGTTAGACTAATATCCCGCGTAAAATGTTCTCCATCATTCACAGGAGTTGTATCATCCTTTGATAAGCTGGCCACTGTTAAAAATAAAATCCCTTACTATTAAAAACTCACATTAAAACTACTTTGTAAATTATATAAATCTCTAGAAAAAATAAACTCACCACTTATGGGAGTGCTAGGTAATTCACTTTCAGTGATACTGCTCGTCATTAAATCTAACTGAGCTGAAATATCTAAGATCTCGTCTAGGTTTTTTACAGATACTTCTTCAACATCTTCAGGTATGTCTTCATTATCAAAATCATCTAATGGCGCGATATCACTGTTATTATTAACCGACATTAAGCTGGCCATACTTTGCATATCTTCGTCCCTGATAAATAAAAATATAAATTTATTTTATATAAAAGTTGAAGTAGAATCTCAATAACAAAGAATGTTTAAGCTGAATGTAAGTTACAATTGAGTGGAGAGAATACAATATACTCACGTTGCCTTGCCTTCTCGCAGAAACACACATGATAACGTGCATTCAAGAGTAGCACTAACAATTTTTTTAGAAGTTGGTTTTAAATCTAATTTGAGTTCTTGCTGACTAGATTCTAGGGTTGCATACTTTTTCATATTTATATTAGTTGCGGCTACATGGCGCCTTTTTCCTGTTGACGATACCTATATAAAAATAATCCATTTGTAGATAAACTGTTTCAGTAGACATTCTTGTGTAAATATAGACAAGCATCATTCATACATCTTCAATAACAAACGTCCAATCTTTGTCCTCTAGCTCGTGTGTTCGTGGATCTTTAAATAATGTCACAGAAACTGTATGATTGTCAGGAACTGCCCAGCTAATAACACCTTTCAAAGGATCACTCAAACTTGGCTCCCATGCCAAGGGGTCTGTGCTAACTCTTCTGCTGCGTCTTGTCCAAACAACACTCAGTTTGTTTGGTTTCCTATAGAATTACATTACAGTTTATTTTTAGAATTATACTACAGTATATTTTTATCTCTTGTCTTTTATATTTTACTTTTTTTTTAATACTGTATTGATTGTCAGTAGTAAAGTGTCTTTTTTCTTTTTAAATAACTTGCAATTATTTTATATGTACAATCTTTTTTCTGAAGAGAATATATAGTCCTACATAAATCATTTAAAAGAAGAAGTGGACAAAATTATATTATCATTATAAATAAATTTATGCAAACATCATGTTTCAAAAGACACTGTAGTGTTTGAATCGCTCACAAGTGGATTACACAGAAGTCATTGGAAAATAAAAGAAACAACCTTTGAACTCCTTTTTTTCTCTGTACAACTGATACTTTCCGGAATAAACAAACACTTTGCGTCACAGAAACAAAAAGTGACATTTGTCTGGCTCGCTCGATGCTCGCGAACGTGTGACGCGGTATAATAAATAACAATATCGCTCACCATTTCGTTGTCGTTTCTAGCGTGACTTCGTGGTAAGAAACAGTAAACTGAAACTTGGCGGCTCTCTTGTTCACTCGCTGCAGGCGTTTCCAGACGGAACTCATGTCTGAGGCCCCGCGCTTCGTTTCTGGAGAACGATTGTCCACGCGCGTTTGAGATCGCACGCCGCTGCTCGCGCGAGGATGTTCTCACTGGTGACGCGCGAACGATGCGCGCTTCGTCATTTCTGTGTAATCCGCGAACTGAGATCAAAGCGATAAGTGTAAATCGCTTCTCCTCACTCCCGATCCGACGTTAATTGACGTTTGCCTCACGCGCACTCTCAAGCACGATCATATGTTCAATGACAGACGAGCAACTACGCGTCTCGTGCGGGAAGGCGCCTCGAGCAGGCGACGCTTCTGATTGGCCAGAAAACATCGCGCCAACGTTAAGCCGCGCGTGCACGAGAGCACTCTGGCAGGCGAATTGGCCAATCAGAGGCGAGAATTGCGAAGAACGTCCTCGAAACTCGGCTTAAATTTTTTCTCGTGTGTCTCCGGTCTTAAGAGCGTAAAGTCCGCGTTACACTACAGATCGAGATTCGATTGGAAGTTGACAGTTTCAGAACAGAATGTTCACTAAACTTGAAATTGCTTTTCTTTGTTCTGGACTGATCGAACTTCTATGTATCAACTTTCAATCTTAATTTTCTCTTAATTTTCATAGCGAACTTTGTGCGCATTATTGAGGACAATTACACATCAGTTTTATGTTACTTTCTCCAAATACCAAAGGCCAGAGATTGGCGACGTGGAACAACAATTTAAGCGAAAATTTTCCGCAAGGTAAAATTTATTTTTCACAAAATCAAACGAAGCAACAAAAAAGTTTTCACTAGACACTTACGATTTTACTGGTTGAAACCTAGTAAATTTGACCGCTGTTTTGTGACGCGCATCGACCCATTGATTGATCCACGACAGTCCCAAAGCAGCGGGACTAATTTCTCCATTTCTCGCGCGTATATTCCTCTTCTTTGCGATCACGCGAGATGATTTTAAATTACAGATGAGCTGCTCTCGTTGAATAACAACAGCCTCGCACGTGCGTAACCATCTTTTCCGATAACAGCGCTCGGTTGGTGATATTGACGGCCATCTCTCCTCTCTCCTTTTCTCTTCTCCGCCGCAGAATCCACCGTCGCAAGCTCCATCTTCGTACTTGAACTCTCCGCGGTTGGGAGACATACGTTCGCTGCGTCGAGGTATATCGCAGTACGGTTCATAGTGGCGATTGAGAAGCAGCAGCGGTCGAAAGTGGGGATCCTTGCGCCATTTTCTATTTTTGCACAGCACCGCGAAAGCGAGAGAGGCTCGGTAACCTTGCGTGTGCGTGTGCGTTCAATTTGTGTACACGGATCGTTTTTGTTTTTTTTTCTGTTTCCGCGAGAGATCGATTCGGCTCGGGGGATCGTCACGTCGCGGAACGTCTCGAGAGATTGACACGAGATGAGCGAACTGCGTTCGGCGAGACACGACGCAAGTATCGCGTGAATATCGTGCGGAACCGTCAAAATTCAACGACCAACGTGCGCGCACCAGCTTTTTGTGTGTTTGAACTCTCACCCAAGTGAAAATTCTTCCTCGCGAGACACACACACGAGTTTTTTTCCCGTCTCCCTCTTCATCTCTTTCCTTCCGTCTCTCTCTCTTTCACGTTCTGCCAGTTCGTCGCATTTCCCAGCCTCCAAACGGTCGGGGAGATAGAGAAGAAGGTGCACGCCGCCCGCCGAGAGAGTCAGTTCGAGTCGAGGCTTCGTCGATCGCTGCCCGAAACCGCCATACCGTGTAGAAGGGAAAACCAGTCTGTGATATTAAACAGTACTAAGCGTGATATATATACATACATACATTCACACGCACACACATACATGTGTATAGATATATATATATACGCATCTACATATAGTTAGTGCAACTCTCTGGACGTATCCATTATATAGGTGCGCGCGTTCCCATACGCGTGTTCCCCGTGTTACGAGAGACCCGATAGAGCGCGCGCGCGCGCGTGCGTTCTCTCGTGTGTGTGTGTGTGTCTCTCTGTCCGTCTGCCTCTGTGTGTGTGTGTGCGCGCGCGTGTGCTTGTTACGTGTTCTCTCGCGTGTGTGTTTTGTGTCGTTGCTTGTGAGAGGAGATAGGAGAGATCACATAAAGAATTTCAACGAACGACAACAACATAATCGCAAGGAAGACGCGACGCCGATATCCGCGCGGAATCGCCCTACGCGGGTCGACGAAGACGACGGACGCGATTAGCGACACGATGTCCGTCGAGTCTGTGACAAGTGACAAGCAGCCGCCGCGGCCGACAACCACAACGACTTCGGCGACGACGACTACGCCAGCGAAGGAGGAAGGTGAGAGTCGAAATTGATTGTTTGAACGTTTCCTGTTTTTTTTGTTTTTGTTTCGACGGAGTTCATTTTCGAAATGACGCCCAGCGACGAGACGTTCTCGGACATCGTCCCGGAGACTACCGATGTCGGAAATAACCTCCAAGTTGTGGATTTGGTACAGGTCCTCTTTCATTGGAGAGATCTGCTTGTGTGATAAATATGTCGTTACATTGTCGCACGTTTTGTGAAATAAAAATCAAACGAACTTGCGCCAATGTTGCACAGAATATTTGAAAAGTACGGGAAATGTCTACTGACAGATCGAATATAGTATTGCCTCTTGTTTTTCAAAGTAAAGACCTTGGAAATTTGGAAAAAAAGACGAACTAAACTTGTGTCAGTTTGTTACACATTGCGAGAAATTAATTGTGAGCACACTTTTTCTGTGTACGATATTTTATACAAGAGAAGAATCTTTACTTATAGAGTAAAATCGTTACACACATTCTCAGAATTTTGTTATAAAACATTCTAAGGAGATGTTTTCTTGGATATATTTTTAGCTTCTATTTAATTTCTGGTTTTTCTATTTTTTGTATGTAAAAAATATCTTATCTCTCTCTTTCCGTGCGTGTTTAAATACTTGACGTGAAGCTAATGAGATATTTTACGTTTCTTCATCTCTAATAAAGATTGATGAAACAAACTTCTATACCGAACTAAGAATATTGTATTTTTAGCAAAATGAATTTTCTATTGGATATTACCGTGATGTAAATCTGAATGTCCGTGTCTTCAGGAACAATTGCGATCTCTCGTTTTCCTGCTGAGAAACCAGCCAATTACACGTTCAAACCATCCACGTGGCCAATCACACATCTTACATTAACCCCGTTCGGGGTAGGCTTGGTCTGGTATCATGTTATCCGAAAAACAGCTCGAGCAGTCAGTCCAAGTTTGCACTGCGCTGCTTACACAACTGTTTACATATATTTCTTCGGCACCGAGTTCGCGCGAAAGTGATATATAAAACAGCGAAGTATCCCAATACAACGTGACCATTATTTCTAATATCGAGAACAGTCATTTTTTGATAATAAAAATAGGCGGACAAAAAAACTCTAGAACAAAGCGTGACATTTTAAATATTTATTCTTCTATCGAGAGATAGGGAGACAAAAATTAAAGTTTGTTTTCGCAAAGTCGAAGATTTTTTCTTGCAGTAGTTTCATTGATTGTAAGAACATATACCAGAAAAAAACTTGAATAGTTAACAAGCTATACAAGTATAAAGAAAGCTATACAAGTATTTAAGAAACTTTTTTTTTTTTTTTTTTTTTTTTTTGTAACGAGACCTCAAAAAGTCCTGAAAAGAAATTTTTGTAAAAATCTCTTTAACGGTTTAGATCGTTTATTCCTGACAGAAGTTCGATTTATAAGAATTTCTTGACCGTTTACCCTTCATCTGTTTTGTTTACGTTACCGAGGACGGTTGAAGAAACACAACACATACGCACGCACGCACGCACGCACACATACACAGAGTAGAACGGTGCGATAGATAAGAGACTTTCGTAAGAACTGTGTGTTTCTCAGTCTGAATATTCAAGGGCGAGACAAATAATTTAGAAAATGAGACTCATCGCCGTCGATCGTTTTATCGGTTCGAACTGGTACCGACGCCCGCGTAAGCGTCCGCTGGTCGGACCAACTGGTTCCCCATTCTTAGACATTCTTGTTATGCAGACCAGAGCTTGCCGTTGGTTTCGGAAAAACAAATCCGTCAATCCACTAAAACGAGTGACCTTTCGTAAGTACGCGTTGCACCAAAATTGCGCGCGCTTTGAGAGACAAGAACGTGGAACAATTTTCAGCGAATCATCGTTTTCTTTCAACACATGTATGTATTTTTTATTTTGTTTTTTTTTTACAGGAGATGAAGCCATTATATCGATGTCGGTGGCCGGAGAGGTGACTGATACTTCAATAATGGAAGTAGGCCGTTCTAGACCTCAATTTCAGTATTCTCGGGTAAATATCGCTTCATTATTGGTCTTGCGTTTGTTGACAGTAAATATTATGTCTTCAGCAAATTATTGTTTAATTATCGATCTCACGTTTGTCACAGTAAATATTATATTCCTGTTTTTTTTTTCTCTTGTTTCTCACAGGACGAATTAATGGAGATGAAAAAATCGGAAATGTCTAACCGCAGACCCGCTTTCCTGGACAACGCTTACAACAAGTACGTTTACAAACATATATATATATATATGTTTCTCTTTCTGATAATCGAAATATTTAAACGTTCGTTTTTCGCCTAACCGAGTTTACTCTCTTTCCAGCTCACGAGGTGTTTGGGATCCTGAACGTTGGCATTCGGACAGAAAGCGTAGCGATACCCCGCCGAAAGAGGAAAGGACTGGACGTAGTGATCAAATCACTGAGAATCATAACAAGCGACGTAGTAATGGCGATCCACGAGACCGAATACGCAAAGAGCAAGACGGCATCGTGCTGAGTCCTCAGCGAAGAAGTTTTAATTCGGGATGTTTTGTTAATGTGAATCAGCCGCCAAGTCGACGTCCGGACAGCCCAATTGGAAAAACGGAGGTATATACTCTAGGATTGATCATGATATGATTATATTGCTTTTTGTTTTTGACACTGACATATTGTTAAAGTACACGTAAATTATATATATTCTGTGTAATGCGATTGTAAGATGGTTCTTCAGGTTAGTCATCGTGAGCCTGTTCGTCGAATCGGCAGCGGAAGGATTCTTCCACGGGAGATATGGGACTTCAGAGCGGAAAACGATAAAATGGAACTTGAGCGTGCCGATTACGGGTTCAGATCGGGCACGACTGCTGGTGGTTCTCTGCGCGATCGTGATAATAGGGAAAATCGTGACGCGAAGGAACGAGACAGGGAACGTGACATGCGAGAGAGGGAACGCGATCGCGACAACATGCGCGAGCGGGACGAGAGGTTCGAGCGAAGATCATTCGGCCGGGATTACGGGGATCGCGGGGATAGAGAACGCGATCGTGGCGATCGAGGAGCGGGAGGAGCAGAACGGAACGAGCGGAACAATCATCAAGTGGATCGCGACAAAGATCGCGGACGCGAGAAGAGATTCGGCAACGATCGTCGGCGAACGTACAGCGACAATCGCGATTCGGATGAGCCTGAGTGGTTCAGTTCCGGGCCTACATCTCAACACGACACGATCGAGTTGAAAGGTTTCGATGATACTCTGGAGGAGAAGAAGGTGAGCGGCAGTAACGCCAAAAACAAGAAACAGACTGCCGCTCAGAAGAAACGAAACAAGAAAAACTCCGTCGAGAAGGATGACAAACCGAGCGAGAACTCGACGGGTCCTAAGGGGCGCAGCACCCCGACCACCATGGATCAGCCTATGAATGTTGTACCGGCGCCGCACTCACCGATATCCGAACAGACCGAACAGTCCTCGATTGCTCCGAGTAAAGAGAATGACGCTAACGAAAGTATCGTGACCGAACCGACCACGTCCGAATCGGCAGAGAATTCGAGTGCCAATCAGAATCAAGAGGACTCTCATCCCGACTTCAATTTGGATGATTTCCTGAAGTCCGACACGTTTCCTTGCGTTTCTGGGTTGCTGACGGTGAGTTATTATTTCGTTTTGTTTTTGTTTGTTTTGTTTTTTTCATTGCGTTCAAATAAATGTTTCCGTTTGTAGAACGGAGTTGGCTCCAGTGGTGGCACTAGTTCTCGATTTAGCCAGTGGTTTAAGAGAGAAAGTCCGATTCAACAACAAGTGGATAGTCGTAGACCTTCCATACAAGATGAGTTGTTGAATAATTTGCTGAACGACATTACCGAACCGAACATTCAAATACCATCGGTGACTGAATCGAACACCTATTTCGCTCCAATTTCTCCAGCCAACACCACAAACAATACAAATGCGACTACGAATGGAGTTAAGTTACTTGAGATGTTACAACGCAAGTCGAGTCAAAATGGTCAAGGTGACGTAGCTAACCCGGTTATTCCTGTGATGAAAAATTGCTCTATTAAAGATTTGGGTAAGAAAAACGATCAAACAAATGTCGGAGATAAATTGCTCGTAAAACACGAAAGATACAAATTCTCTTTTTTCCAGAAGTTAATGGAAAAGTGCACAGTTTGGAAGAATTAGAGGCACGTATGCGGGGTGGTGCTCCTCCACCTACGACTTCGACTGATACACCCCGTGTAGATAAGACTGATGAAGATCTCTCTGCTTTTAAGAAACTGGTATGTGTTTCAATATCTAGTAGTCGCATTCATATAACGGCTAATTGAAATATGTTACAGCTTGCTCAAGTGAGTGGAGGACAAGCTGTGCCTGCAGCTAACGGACCTATTACTCAAAAACAACAGCAACAACAACATGTAACATTAATGCAGGTAAGGTAAAAACTTAAACTTTTCGCTGCATTGATTCTGAATAATAATATCTATTTTTATATTCTAGCTTCTCAATTCACAGCTGAAGACAACTCAGCAAACTCTAATGCCGCATCAACAACCGCCTGCGGAACCAATTCATACTACAACATTCAATCACGTTGGTCCGCTTGGTCCTACTCAGTATCCTCATCAGGTTCAAATGCAACATGAGAATTTAATGAAAGTTTTGCAAATACAGGTGTGTTTATATTATTACATTTTAATCATTGTGTTATTATGAATCGTTTTTGTAATAATGTAATATACTGTTTAGCAGCAGCAGCAGCAGCAACAACAACAGCAGCAGCAGCAGCAGAAACAGCGACATTCCGATATGCTGTCAGTGATGATGGGGAATCAGAGGGTGTTGGGTGTAAGTCCAGTGCCAACAGACATGCAAATCATGTTAAATAACATCCCATCGAGCCAAGAGCTCTTACAACGACCGGAAGCTCAAGCGATTATTCAGGGTCTGCAACAGGGAGAGATCACCAGGCAGCATCTGATGCAACAGTTGCAGGTGCGACTGAGCAGCACATAAAAAATTTTATGTTTTACAATAAATTGTACAATTGATTTTATCATTAATTGTCTTGACAGAATCCTGCCATGCAGCATCGTCATCGAGAGGTTCTGGTAAATATTTTGAAGACATACGGCGGTACCACTTCACGTACTATTAGTCCCCACCCTCATCCCACAGCGCCTACTCCACAGGACCACATTCTGCAACAAATGCTGTATCAGCAGCAACAGAGGATTCCTTCTCCGATGAACAGCGGTGAGTTTTTACACGCAATGTTTCTCTATTTTTCTTTTTTTTTTTTAAATTAAAAGACATTACTGCCACTCAAAGACATTAGAAGTTTTATAAACTCGGTTGAATGGTTTTATATCGTATTTGGAATGCAGCCTATTGTCCGCCTCCGATAATATCGCCAAATTTAGCAGCTAGTCCTAGTACTTTAACAGTGCAACATCCAGGTAACATAATGAATATAGTAAAAACTTTTTGTAATTTATACATATGTGTGAACATAATATCTAAAGGTAACAGATACACATTTAAGTAATGTTTGCACATATGAGGGAAGAAATATACATAGATGAATTTACTTGGTGAATTATTCTGTATGCCTCTCGCGAGCACTAAAATGAATAGAAGTAACAAAAACTTTGATATATTATTGTCAAACGCATATAAATATAAGAGACATGCTTTTATTCTTAAATTATATAAGAGAATTATTTATCATTGTTATAACAGTGATACCGCACAGAGTACCGTCGCCAAGAGAGCTTGCAATGCACACTCAGACTATAATGCAAAATGCTCTAATCAAGAAAAAGTTGGAAGAACAGCGTGAGAACTTCCGTAAGCGGCAGGATCAGCAGCAACAACAGCAGCAAGTACAGCAACAACAAGTACAGCAGCAGCGCCCGTCGACTCCTGTGAATTCACCAGCTAAGCAAACAGCGAGCCCCCTTGCTTTCACTCCGACCTCCGTTTTACGTAAAATGACTGCTGATAAAGAACCTGACGGTGCGAACCAAGAAGAAACATCTACTACCGCTGTTTCCGTGGTTAATGGCGATATTAGCCAATCTTGCATGTCTCCGAATAATCACCAAACTTCCAAAGTCACTCTTAATAATAGTTCTAAGTTAATTAATTCCGTTAATCAAGTACAAAATGAGGTCCTTAAAACGATCTTTATGAATTCTGCTATGAGTAATCATATGAATAACGATAGCACTTTTGATATGGAAGAATCGGCATTAAAAACTAAATATTTGTGTCCATTAAAACAAAACAAAGACGCTACAGGTGATAATTCGGATATTAACACAACGAAGGAAAATGTTTTCCTTGATGTTAATGAAAATGCAAACGATGACATAACAGAGAAAGAGCCTGATGATACTGATAATAAAAATGATAACAATAATGATGATAATGATAATGTCATTGATATTGATATTGATATTGATAACGATACCAATAATAATAATTGTGTCTCGTTAGATGAGGCACTGAGAAAGTCATTTGAAACGTTGATAGACGAAAGTAATGAAACAATATCAATGACATCAGACGGAGTAGGAAACGTTGATTTGCAAAGTGCTACTTTAGTCACAGTAAATGGCAAAGATGTCTAATTGTATTGTTTCGTAGATGAGGAGTTTCATAAAGTGCAATATTTCATGTAGTTTTTTATTGTTAGTCTAAAGCTGTTAAGTTTTGTTTATAGTTTTTGCGTTATAAAAAAAAGACAGCTGTTTCGTTTCTTTAATGTCACCAGTGATGCTTAGAAAGCTTTAAGAGATATTTTTCTTAACGTGACATATTTATTTAGCGAGAAATATGGTTTTTTTTTTATTTTATATATGATATAAAAAGCACTTTATAAAATGAACTCTTCATTTCTTAACATTTGTCGCTTTTGAACAGTATATATATACATGTTGGAATAGATTTTTTTTAAATAATAAAAGCTTTATACATATATATATATAAATCTACAATCTGCTTTAACTTTTCTTTTTTACACATGCTTACATTTTTTCCTATCATTGTCACAACTTTTCATCTACATACATATTTGCTTGCACTTTTTGTCTACTTGTGGTCTTTATTCTCAGTCTTTATGCCTACCAAGATTGCATGCAAAATTATGCTTTGTAATAAATATAATATAAACACACACATACACACACATAGACTGTATTTATTATTACTCTTACAATATCTTTATAATATAACAATTCATATAATACAATAGTTACAAAATACAATACATACATGTATAATCACTGAAATATAATAGAAAAATTGTGTGACTAACACAATCTTGAAGTCTGACTGTGTATTGATATAGCAAACATGATATTGAAATGAATATAAAAAAAAAGTTATGAAAGTTCTGTTAAAAACAGTTATCCAATATAAGTTTTTTAATACATATCAGTATAATTAAATATTATAAACTAGTCTAAAGTAAAAATATAAATATTTTGGTAAAAAAACGAGACTGCATTAACATTAACATTAAGAAAGCATTAACATTCGTGTACTGTATAAGTGTGAACTTTAAAAATTCATATATAGTTGCTTACTATATTACTTTGTATCTAAATATAGGAAGCAGCAATGACCTATCAAAATTGTCCGCACAAACTCAGGCTTCTCAGATGCAACAAATGCAATCTGCGGTTCAGTTACTTACACAGGGAACTCTCTCAAGACATACTGCTGCATTGCGACCGCAATCTGTTCAGTCAACATGGTCAAATCCATCGCTTAAACAGCATCCAGGTTTCTTTCATTGATTCTCATTGTATTAGGGAAAGAATGTATTTGTTTTCCAAGTCTTGTTAATTTATATATAAAGTGTCAGTCAAAAGATTTCGATATTTCGGGGATTAATAATAAAATGTGACTATCGCGAGAAACTACTGTAGAATAATACGGTATTCTGATTTCAGGTCGACCTATAGTAAAAGGTGGAAATAGTAGCAACACGAGCAACAATCAGTTTCAGTACAACACTGGAAACACGGAATTCCAACAACATCATAGGACAGTTTCGAATGTATACGGGAATCCGGCACGATCCAAGCACACAATGGCAACTTCGCTTTCACATCACAACGTTCCGCAGTATAATGTGACGCAAAACACAATTATGAATCAAAGGTCAAATCCTATAAACACTCAGATGAAAGCCCAGCAGGTTCCGTCGCATCTTGCTGGCTTGCAACAACAACCGCCGCCGCATGGGACTGTCAACATGCAACAGCCACAACAACAACCGCCGCAAAGGACAGTAAACACGCCGATGCAACTTGTTGTGAACCAAAATTACAGTTCCAATCGCACAGGTAATGATTCAAAAGCATAATTTTGTTATAAGAATTTTGCACAATCTCTATTTTATCTTTTACAAAAATCAATATTCTGTGAACTCTGAAGTCTTCCTTATCCCGTTTACACTGAACTTTCAGGTGCCTCCTCTTTCCCAACTCACATTGCATGCAACGGTGTTCACAAATTGGAATAATTCCTTAACTTCCCCTCATATTTTGACCTCACTCATGTTTTGACATCACTTATCTGTGGATTCGACTAAGTAAAAGAGAACAACTGTTAATTACGTTAAGATACTTTATGCTAGAATGTTAATGAAATATTAAAAATAATATAATATATCGGAAAAGTATTTATTTATATATACAATTAGCTGTGGATATCTCCGCATCGTAGTAACTTCCATCGTCGTTGTTTGAATGTTGACGGCCTATTACATGGCTGATAAATTGTGTACGCAGATGGACGATCAATGCGATCGCAACAGCTGAACATGGTAGTTGGTCGTCAATCTTCGCCTGGTCTTGGATTTGTCGGAAGTAACGGAGGTGATCTGTCGCCGACATCTAATCAGCTCGCACGTTGGTTCAGTCCTGAACTCCTCGCTCAAGCTCGCGCGGGCAAGCTACCGGAGCTTGCGCAAACGAACGTCTTGTCGTTAGAAGAACTGGAAAGACTTCAACACGCGTCGACCATAGTGCATAACTAAAGTGATACTATTCTTGGATAATGTCCAAATTTTATGAACAGAAAATTGCATTGATGACGTTGCTACTCGTCGAGAGTAAAACCGGTAGTTTTTATAACTCTCCCTTTACGTCCGAAGCACCTGTATGATGTCCCGTACACTGATGCTGAGAATACATATGCTGCTAAAATTCTAGAATGGTGCTCGCCTACATATAGATCTTTTTATCGAATCTTTGTATCACCAAGAGATTTATCTAAGTAACTAGTCGAGATTAATCGGTTGGACAGTGCTTCTTTTTTGATGGATTTTTTTTCGTCGAAAAAAAGTCAGTGACGTTTGTGAGAAACATTTTTTCCAAGTTTTGCGGAGAACGTTATTTAGAGACTATATAAAAAAAATGTACAGTATAATATATGACATTAAAAACGAAGAGTTCTTTAAAAAGAAGAGAAAGAAGAACACGAGTGAATAGCTTTCTACAAAAAAAAAACGATGTATTGCTTATAAGACTGAAAGACAATGTGAAAATCCTTATTGTTGATTATGACAAGCTGTTAGAGCTTGATGCGCGTACTTTCTAAATGACAACACAATAACATCTATTTGCCTAAAGATAGGATTGCAAGTTTCTTACGTATTTGCATTTTCTTATCCCGTAAAACTAATTGTTTTGGTCTAACCAATTCACTAAAGTATGTTTTTCTTTATTTATTTTTACTTGATAAAACTATAAGAATTATTTATCTCGCAACTTTAGTTAATTAACTTTCATTGTATTTACTCAGAATATATTTATCTTTTTCTTATCTCTTACGTGTACAAACTTAAGAAATATTATAAAACAAGATATAATTGGTTTCATAAATATTGAGGCACCACGCAGCATAATTATATTTCTTAAATCCGAAATAAAACAAAAGAATACTTTCACTCCTGTCTCAATAGGCACGAAAATATTATCCATCTACTTTGTACATGTTTAAGGTGAAAAAACCTTATTTTTTTTTTTTTTTTTTTTTTTTTTTTTTTTTTTTTTTTTTTTTTTTTTATATATATATAAAATACGTTGCGATTATTCACAACGGGACTTGCAAAATTCCTTAGGCAAATAATTTCATAATTCCTTAAAAATCTAAATTACAAACAAAAAACATCTAATTGCAATTAGTTACGAAAAGTGACGGTGTAATATTTATTATTATTATTATTCGTTATTAAACAAAATCACGATGAGACCTTATTAACATAAAAGCATATGAAATAAAATGATGAACATGACATCTAGAGAGTCATACGTATATTAATAAAATAAAAATATATAAAATAATACACAATTTCTTGTAGAAGAGAGAACGCGTGAGAGTGCCGTGTTGTTATTCTGATTGAAAGTGATAGATAGATTAAAAATATTTCTCTTAATAAATAATCTCAGAAGGCACATGTGTAGAAAAAAAAAGTCGTTCACAGATCTAACTAAAAGAAAGCAAGAACATTCCACCAGCCAATAAAAGAATCAAACTAAAAATATTTTTATTGGATTAGTAAGATAAATGTGTCAATACTATTTATTATCTATTAGAATACTATTAAAAAAAGGAAAGAGAGAAAATGAAGAGAAAGAGAGTATGCGTGTGCGTGTGCTTGTGCGTGTACTGTTAGAATAATAATTCTATCAGTATATTGTTTTTATTGGTTTGATTATTTCAAGATTACAATTTTCATATGATTACCAAGAAATGTTGAACTTATTTTAACACAATTGTCAAACGTTTCTTTTTTTGTCTTATATTCTGACAGAACGATATTGGTTTTTTATTTATTGTACACATACAGTAGATAATGAATGGCGGCACACGATTTTTTTTCTATGCTCTGTGACATCACGTTTCGGATCAACCATTTTACTGATTACATTAACGAGCAAACGAGTTTTACGAGATTTGTGTTTCTGAAAGATGAGCAATTTCGTTCCTTGAGTAGTACTGACTTCAGATTGTGTGCAGCCAATTTGGATTTACTGTATGTGCGTTAGAGTCTCATTATGCGCATATAATTTATGCAATATTTTACGAAGAAGACGAAGTTTTTGAAAAATCTTCCATACTACATTTGAAAAAAATAAAAACAAAAACAAAAAACAGTAGTAATACATTACATTGATAGACAACGTATTTATATCTATCTGTATCTCTTTACTAATTGCTTGACACTTATTATTACATGTACATGAGAAAGTTATAATATATAACTCGTGTAACTACGCGTTCTCTAATTTATGACTATTGTTTACACCAGTATTTTATTTAATTGCATACGAAACTACATTTTTTTACAACTGTACATAATTGTATGAAGGTTTCATATATAAAAACGTAAATTTGTGTGAAAATATTTAAAAAAAAATAAAAAAGTAATGGAAATTTAAATTTTGTTTAAAAAATTACTATATGAGATATATATGTATGTGCACATAAATGTTTTATTATTTATTTTTTGTGTTGACAAAATTTATGGCTTTATTATCACACTGTAATTTTTGTAAAATTGCAGTATTTACCAGTATAAAAGCAAAGATTTTTTTTTATAAAAAAAATAATTACAATAAATAAATATAAACATTCTCTGCGACAGTGTCGCATGGGAAAATAACGTTAACCATTATTCAAAACTGACATTTACACATCTTACACATTTACATTACCCTCTGCGCAACAAGAAAGAAGTATAAAATTTGTAAAATGCAAAAGGCATTATGGGACTCTAATATTGCGTTAATTGATTAACTTTTACGTTTGTGAAAAACAAATATCGCATATAAAATATGCAGCCGCCCATGTGCGACAGAGAGAGATTCTGCTTATAGAAGGAGATGATTGTATCGCTCTCAAGTTTTTTTTCATTTTGCGATCGTACAACAGTAGATTGTTCAGATTATATCTCCGATGCAAGATATCATGTGCTTATCTGAAGTGTCCATGTACAAAGTGAGAAAACAGAGAGAAAGAGAGAGAGAGAGAGAGAAAAAGGAACTTACTCATTCGATTATAACAAAAATTATTGCACAAATACTTAGAAACATTTTAAGTTATATACAAATGCTTGTAAACTATGGCAAAATTTTGTGTTCTATAACAATACAATATATCATTTTGCTACGTGATAAAAAAGCGCACGTATACTCCAAAATAACATTATAATTTTAATAAAAGAACAAAATAAGTTTATAAAAGTTCATAAAATAAAAAAAAAAAGTTTATAAAATTAAAAAAAAAATAACTTAATGTTTTACACTATGTGTAAGCTAAACAATCGTTTAGGAGATATTTTCTGTAACAATTATGTATTTTTTGCCAGAGTTACACATAATGGTTGGTGATACCGAGTTTTTTTGCATGCCGAAATAACGATGAATCGCTACGTTTCTGAAGTATATATTGCATTTATATGTAGCTTTACTTTTGAGATCAACAAAGCTTACAAAAAAGAAAAATAAATAAATAAATAATCGCCAGAAAACGAAGCAATTTTCTACTAAGGTGCGAGAAACTGTTATTCGAGTCTTTTTGTAATGTGCATTCGCAAAGCGAGTAATTACTACATTTTTGCTTTCATTAAATGGAAGGTATTTTTGCGAATGGTATTTGTCCTATGCTTGTGGACTTAAAGATTGTTCCATATAAATCGAAGAAAATACAATTTTGTAAATAAATCGATCGATTCCGGAGCTGACTAAAGTACATTTGGTTTTCGCGCCGGATCGATTATCATGTAAATAAAAAAAAAAACCTAAGTTACTGAATATTATATTATGTGAAGTCGAGAAAATCGTCACAAATAAATATAAGAAACTGTAGCTATTACTCTTCTCATTATATTCATCTCGTTAAATCCGCTCTCTGATTGCAATTAATATTTATTTGAACTTGTTTACAAAAACGCAAAGCTATTTGTTTGTAAAATTTATAAATTGGTTAAACAATTTTGATGTTACTGTAATTAGTATTAAAATATTGCAATATTATTAATATAATGATATAATATTAATATATTTGTTTTTAGATTAGAGATTAAAAACAATTGGATTGTAAACTTCATATTCTTACGGAAAAAGCACAGTTTTCTCTTGACTCAAGTGACTCAGGAGAGTCACTCTCCTGAGGCAAGGCCATCGACCATTGACCCTCACAAGATATATGTTGCTATCCTACTACTCAAATGTAAGCTACGTTCGAAAGAACATCTGTGATTGGTTGACTTGCTTAATACTTGAAGTTTTTCGCGCACTCTCCGAACGCATACAATTCTCCCTTCCTCTGTTTCTCTGCGCATGACCGGATGCTTCTGCATTTTAGAGGGCGCAAGTTGCAAACGGCTTAAAATGGCGTACTATCGCGAGCGAGGTGTGGTTGTCTCGCAAAGAGACATTCTCTCCTGCCCAGACAGTAAAGATCACGGCGTACCTCGTCCTCAAACTCCGATCATCCCGAGCTACGCAAAGCGATCAAAGAGAATTTTTCTAGACGCAAGTCGACGTCCCAGATGTGTTCACGGTGTTACAAGTACTCGCAACGGAGCGATCGAGCGCGATGTAGAAAAAGTGCGACCAGGGTACGTGACACGCAAATAAACAATGAAAAGGGAGAAAAACTTCCCGTTTCGAATTTTTTTGTCGAGACGCCGATACGACGAACTTGGCTCACGAAATGCCTCTAACAAGTAAATGAACTACTTTTGATATTACCAATCCAAAGTTTTTTTCTCAAAACAATAAAATTGCGAAATCAATTTGTTATTATGTTAAGAGTATAATTGATAATGCTATTGACGATCAATTCCCGAAATATTTTGGTTCCTTGCTTCTCCATCATTTTGCGTGTCAGAGACCTCGTTCTCTATTCCTTTTTAGTATTTGCGAACTTGCGGTTGGTACGGGAGGCAAGTTGCTTAGATAACGAAACTTGCGTGTCTCCTCGTTGCAACATGAATCCGAGCGAGTAAACGCGTACAAAGCGTTTGCAATTAGAGTGCAGCCAAATCGAGTTTTTCTTCCGTTCCTGCTGTTCCCGCACCTTTGTCTCCTAAAAACTTGTTTTGGCTATCCATCAAGTGAACGAGTCTTTTTATTCATGGGCATGAGGTAAGACGTAAAAAATCATACACTCCGCGAGTATAAATAAACAGATTTTACATCACGTATCCTTGATACATAACAAGAGATATATGCGCTCAGGGAGGAAATTTATTCGCGAAATTTGTTTTTTAAGGATTGGCGTTGCAACATCGCGAAAGGTGTGTGTGTGCGCGCTGCGAAATTTGCGCGGCGTGATGTGTCGCGAATAGGAAGAACAATCGACAAGTTCTGACTATGATCGGCGAGGGACGAAATGATTGCCACGAATGGCGCCATGTACACCGGCAGCCATTGCGTAAGGCAAAACCTCACGCGCCCTTCGGATTTGTTTCTCCACATCCGTCGTAATTAGATCGCGCGGACGAAAGCGATTAGCTCTCGCGAACTGTGTAGAAAGGAAAAAGACACCGAGTGGCGAAGGGACATTTCGGCGAAGAAACGATCTCGCGAAAGATTTGCGCGTAGACCGATCGCCGAGAAAAAGAAAGAACTAAGAGAAAAGAAAGATTTGTGCGCGTTGTAAGTTTTCGAGTCGCGCGTCATAGAGAGAGAGAGAGAAAGAGAAAGAGAGACAGACATGCATGTATGCTTGCACGATATGTAATAATGAACCATCTATAGCGCATCACAGCATTGCACGGAATTTAATACCAGTTGACGTTGCAACGTCCTTCCGCCAGCGGACTATCTGCCGTAATCGTGAAATTCTTGGAAGATCCGAAGCCTCCTCGTGCGGAGAATCCGACAAGAGAGATCGCACAACCTTTCGAAATTATACATATGTAATATATATATGTAATATATATATATGTATGTATCGTCGCGATCGTTTTCGCAGGACCGTTGATGACGTATGTCGACGAGTCGACCAACACGTCACGCACCGCACTACATGAAAACCGACTAAAATATCTTGGTTTTTCGACGCAAAAAACTCCAATAGAGACAACGTAAAGCGAAGAGCCAGATGGCAAGGTAGCACAATATAATACTTAGACTCATACACACACGTACGAACACATGTGCTCACTCGCGCGATTTAAGTATATACACACCCTTACTCGTCGCAACATTCAATCGATCGGTTTTAAATCAGCCATGTCGAGCAACTATGTCGCAAATAGACAATATGGAACAATCGCGGAAAGTGATTGTTCCGAATGATGACCAAGTAATTTTAACTTGACCAAGACCATGAGAGTTCACTCTTTTGTATCATAAGTTCGAAACAATTAATGTGATTAGTTAGTCGTAAGTACGAACGTTCAAAGAAACCAAAAAAAAAAAATACAAAAAATCGTTATGAATCTCCGCACGAAGCAATTTGTTGTATAGACGAAATTAGGTTATCGTTGTGCCTGGTCATACCTGGCCATACCATGACCGTACCATGGGTCGGGAACAATGGGCCAGTGACTTGCGTTTTTAGATGATCCGCGAGAATTCGCGGAACAAGATCCTACGTGACAATTTTACATGACAATCGAGACTTCGGTCTCGTCAGAGTTCGCGTGTCCGAAAAAAACTTAGGAGCACTATCAAACAAAAGAAAAAAAAATTTTCTAGATCTGAAATAACATAGTGGTGCAATGGTGTCTTGTCGTGCGGTGTGATGTCATATCTGATCTTCTCTCTTTCTCTCTTGGCAGTTACGATTTAAATAAAAATGGTGTAACCGAGTTCTCACAAGAGAGTGAACAGCGAGGAAAAAAAAAGAGGTTCCACAAGTGAAATGTCGATGAAATTCTACTGACTGTGTGCACGGAAAATCGTCGTACAGAACTAACAAACAATCTCGGTTAATAAAGATATTCTGTTTATTGGTAATATCTGAAGTAATGACATACGCGAGTCGAAAACTCGACATCACGTTAAATACATATTCGTTCTGTTTTTTCTTCGTAGAGATAAAAGTTATCGAATAAGTTTTACACACGCGCGCGTAAGAGCAACGCGGAAAACTTATTGATTTTGCAAAAATTTAAATGCTACATACACATTTTTAACAACAGAATGTAGAAAGTGATTGTGAAATAGTAGCAAAAGAATTAATCTAAGGACTAGATCAGCGAGCGATACTTCGCTGTCTTTTAAATAACAGAAAGACTATTGACCGTTGGTTTCTAAACGACGCTTTTACAGTGTACAATAAAGATCCTAACATTAACACCGTATTCTTTGTCTTGTCGTTTACTACGAGTGTCGGTGCTAGCACGGAGCAGCGAACGGCCCATTGTTGTTTAGGCCTCTCGACAATGTTCTAATTGTCTGTACGACGGTGTGTAGCACAGTGTTGTAGACGGTTATAGATAGCGCTGCTAGAGAACCTCGAAAAAAGGAAATTACGAAAGGTGGATCAGTGCCGGCATAACTGCGACAACGCCGTGGTGTATTTCATATGCAATTCGATGGAGAGAAGAAAGTATTGACGAGAAATGTCCTGTTGTTGTACAACAGTCGTGTCGTGAGAGGAGAAGGTGGAGGAGAAGGAGAGAGGCTCGGCAACATCCGAGATACAGGAAGCGTGAAGAAGGATACAATTTGACGCACCGCCGCTGATCAATTACGAACGTAACGATAATGACCAGGTGCGCAAAAATAAGATCGTCTTTATTGAAGTGCCAGATGTTGATTTAAGATCGCTCGCGTCAATATCAACAAATTAAAACGGACGTATAATGTTAAAATTTTTTTTTTAGTTTTGCATCGCAATTGACAATGTTTCCGAATCTTGGAAACCAAAGAGCAAGATCTTTCAAACACCTCTGCCATTTTAATGCACTTGCGCGGCGTGATTTGTGAACATAAAGATCCGCCGTGTTAAAGACAGTCGAATTGTGCGACGGTCGCCATTGTGCGATACAAGTTAGTCTCGTAATCCCATCGGGAGAAAATTAAAAACTTTTATTTGATCGAGAACTGACTTTAAAATCAAAATTTTCGCGGACAAATCAAACTTGAAATTTGTAAAATGCGCGTAGCAGTCTGAAATACTGATAAACTTGGAAAAAGTGCCTTCTTGCGCAAAAATTGTTTATTTCGCTTATTTTTAAAATGGCTGACTTGTTTGTAGAATTGAAGTTTTAAGCTTTAAACGTAATTCGTATTGCTTGTAAAAACTCTTAATTTATTTTAACGTGTATTGACTCTTACTTAATTCAACTTACAGAAGTTTTGACTTAGCGAATATTTTGAATATCTCTCAGACTGGTAGTCACGGATATTGCTTGGATCGTCTTAAGTTTATCTTCAAATGCTCTGAAATCAGACAGTGTGATATACAGACGCATGACAACGCAGTAGCTAATCAGCATTTTTTGTTTCTAAGAAAAATCAGCAAAATAATTGACTATCGCGTCGCTTTTAGCCGCGCGTTACGCGTTCTGTCTGCAGGCCATTAAGACGATCTTAAATATTAAAAGAGGCAACACCTCAGTTGAAGCTCAACTCTTCGGATTGTCTTCTTGACTCAACTCTGTTCTCTTGACTCTTTCTTTTTCTCACTCTTTGGCACGAATTGCGCGATAAATACAGCACATACCCTTTATTCTCACGCCTCCCTTGTATTCTCCTACTCTTTGGCAAGAATATGCAAAACGATATTGCGCATACAAAGGCTGCGTAATTCTGACACACGATTGGCGTTGCGAAATGTTTGTACTGGTCGATAGTGGGATACTAGGACGATAAAAGTGTGAACTAAAAGAATAGTAAGAATAAAGGAAATATGCTGTAACAGACAATCACATGAAATGAAAGAAGCTGACGAAGATATGATACGAAATGATAACACAAGAAGAAAAGTTGACTCATCAAAACTAAACTAGTTTCAGTGCGTCACATCGTGCGGTCACGTTAATGCTGCGATAAGCTTTCCTTGAATTGATGTTTTTAAACTTTCGCGCGAGAAATCGATATGTACTATATTCGTTGTGTAGACGAAGAGCGCAAGTTGGATTGGCTGCGCTACTGCGCAGCTGCCTGTCTCGTTGCTATACGAGGAATCTTTGTGCAGGTCACACTTCTTGAGGATCAACTTATCGTAGCAAGAACGAAAGTTCTCAGGTTAAGATTCTGCAAACTACATACTATTTAATTAACTTACAGAATATTATTTTGTTGTTAATAGTTGTTAGAATGTGCAACTTGTTTATTATCACTATTACTTCTAGGTTTACAGCATAATATTTTTTTAAACAACAACGCGAGTGTATATTGTTAGGAAGATGGTGTACAATTGTAGTGTTCTTAAGCAAAATGGACGTTTTTGAAGTTATGAAAATATTGAAAGTGTTTGAGCTATTTTGTAACCTTTCGAGGTTACAAAAAAGGCCTTTAGCTCTCTGAGCTAAGTCGTGCAACACGCGATATCCTTTTTCGTGCTGAATCGCATGCGATCCAGCCAGATTTGTTCAGTCGCGTTTTGGAAATCAAAAGATTCTCAAAATGTGATGCTCGCGTGCAATTCAGCATGACAAAAAAGCATCGAGTATCGTAGATTTAGGATTATGGCTGCGTTCAGGGAAAACGTTTTCATGTCTTATCGCTAATTAGATGCGAAACAAGAGTAGACACGTCAGTAATGCGAAATAAGATATCAAAAGAAGAAAGAAATATCGTTTTACAGCGAGCATGAAGTAGAACTTCCAAGAAGTAAGAAAATTCAAAAGAGAAATCGAGTAAATCCACTTAGCTCTCTCCAAATGGCTAATATAGATCGGGAGCCATTTTTATGTGACGTAAGCAGTAAAGGCTGCCATATTAATGATGTTTTTCTTTGCGACGTATACTCGATTATTTATCGATTAGAGCTACTTTGTCACCGAATGTTTTAAAATGATAACAAACGAGTTCATCGGTTTACATTCACGATATCCATAATCAAATCTTACATTTAAGATCATGTATATGTATGTGTGTATGCTTTACACATATTCACACATACATACAAGACGGTCTTATTTCTTAAGAAATGATTGTCGTTCTTGGAATCAGCAATCGTTTCTCAACCGAAATTGATTTCTTCTCTAAAACCATCTTGACTGCTCACAAAAAATAGCTACAAGTGAGTTGGACTGCGTGAAAACCGGTGTCCAAAGAGTTGGAGTGTATGATAACGAAAAAACAACGTAAAGTTTTTGATTGTCAACGGAAAAACTAGTGTGTGTCAAAATATTGTACATCATTGCAACAATCGAAGGGTGTTGATATTTTGTCAATGCTTGTGTATGTGATACAATTTAGCATTATTGAGAGTTTACTCAATAATACTTTAAGAATATGATCTTACAGCATGTACTTACTTTCAGAAGCATTATTTCTCTACGAATAGCGATAAGATTTGTGTAATGCGAATCGAACAAACAATTCTTTTCGCATTTTTCACAATAATTACTGCGTTCTCTTTACATTACGCTACGAGAAGAGCGAGAAGTGTGTTTTCACAAATTGCGTGAATAGGCAAATATTATTGATTAAAAATGTTACTTTTGGTATTGATGTGACTTACACAAATCCAGTGGACAATTTTCGACAGTTAGGAATTTATTGTAAAATTGTCATATAAACCATTTTTTATTTAATAAAGATCCAAAGTTATTGATTGAATTAATTATTGAATTGCACACAAATTTTATTTTGTCTTATGAAAAAAAGAACTTTGAAAGTAAGATGTAAGATAACTTTGCGATACATTGCGTGACTTAGGGATTCCACTTTACATACATTACAATGGGGACCAATGCGTGCTGAATACTTAGAAAATAATCGATCGCGAGTAAGGTGTGCACGTGCTAGTCAAAGAGCGATATTCGTCATTCAGTCTCTTTGACGAAGATCGAACGCTCGCGCGACACAGTGTCTCCGCTCTTGTACAAAACTGTTGTACAAAAATTTAATCAAGTAAAACGGGTAGCCGTATACGCGATATCAAAATATGTAAATTGTTGCGTGAAAACACATATAGAATCTCTCTTCTGAAAGAACGAAGAACCGAAAGTACAAAGAAATTCTATTGTAACTTCTCTGAGAAAAACGGAAAACAAGAATAATAAGAAAACAAGCAATCATGTACAACAGTTATGTAAGTGTGCGTTTGGAAAAATAATGTGCGCTAATGTAGAATGTTGAAAATAATATTGAATATAGAAACACTTCTCTGAGATACAACAAATGTTAGATGTAATTGCAATTTGCACAATTCTATTATACTTGGGATATTTCTAGCTATGTTAAATCTGTGTGAAAACAAAAATAAAACTTAAAAAAGCTGTTTACCTTCTGTGTGATTATGCTATGCTTTCACTTTATAAATTCAATATGTAATTTAGATACAAGTGTATCGACAATTAAAAATTAGCAATTAATAATTATATTATTATATTTATCTGTCTGAACACAGGCTAGTCAAAAGCGAGAAGCAAAATGGAGGACGAATACGAACGAAAATTTGCAGAAATGCAAAAATACATTCCATTCTTGGAAGCGATGATTGAGAGACTGCAGAAGGTCAAGGACTCTTCCGGACCTCAAAACGTCAAAGATAAAGAAACTAACAAATTTCAATTACAGAAAATGCAAAGTCTACATGGGATTCTAACAAATAGTAAGCGGAAGTACGTTTGAACAATATTTTTCAACAATCACGTTTATAGTTTGTTTCTTAGTTACAAACAATTTTTAATATATAAAAATATTGATGGATATAAATTTGTAATTTAAATTTTGTAGTTAAAAGTGTAGAACTGTGCATATTACATAATATTTTTTATTTTACTATGTTTTGCGTATAAAAGCTCAAGAAAAAGTGCGATTAGCATATATTAAAAATATTCTATGCAAATGTTTATACGATATTATATCTCTATAAATATTCTAAAACGAAAACAAGATATGTAACCAAAATATTATTGATGAAACAGATTGAAGATCGAAACGTTACAGCGATGCGAAGATGTCCTAGAGAAGTTGCAAAGTAAAGTAGAAAAGGTAGATATGCTTATATTTTGTTTGTCTTTTTTGAGTAAACGTTGTTGAAACTATTATTCGTGTAATATCTGTGTAGTACATGTTCTGTTTGTGTGAACATTTTCGTACACACTCACTGTAGAATATCGAACGGATATGAATTGCATGCAAAAAATTATAAATAACATTTTTCTCTTTATCTTTTGTGTGATGAATGTGTATTTCCTATGTCGGGAGATACTGATAACTTTGTAATTTCACTTTTATTTTTATTATATTTTTATTTCGTTAAACTTGTGAGAGTATATCTGTAAACATAGGTAGTGCACCCATGTGTTTGTGTACTTTGTCTTAATTATTCTAATTCTACACGAGTTTCAGGGACATATATCCAGTTCACAAATGGCATCCACAGAAAATGATACCGCGCAACCTTCGACGTAAGTATTAGTAAGTGGTTATTATCAAGACTTGCCAAAAAAACAAAATACAATTCTCAGTTTATTTACCATCAGTTGTTTTACAAAATTCATGAAATGTTAAAATTGTGACTTTTTCTAATTTTTAGTTCATCAGAGGATAGACAAGTAGAAAACAGAACAGAAGACATGGAAAATAGAAGGATGGAAAACCTGGAGGACTTGCAAGATGCGGACACTGATAAAGAAATCACAGAAATTCAGGAAGAAACCCCGGCAAGTCCAGATCGCTCTAGATCTCCTAGTCCTGATTGCCAAATTTTGCCGATAATAATTCCTACGGAGCGCACGTCGAACTTACCCAAAAACAAATGCAACAATCCGAGACCGCGACCTAAAATAATACCGATTATCACGATTACGGATCGTTCAGATCCGTTGACGGATTCCAACTCTGACGATGTCACTTCCGAGTGGGACATGTTGGAGGAATCGGAAAGACATCACGCAAGAAGCAGAAGCAATCAAAATATTGCTTCTGGTCACGATATAACGGTCGGGGTAACAGCGGGCGCCAGTAATCTGTCACAAAATATCAATGACAATAGAAATTATCCGATAGATCCACACGAGGTACAAACTATTCCAGTTCCTGCACTTGACGGTTCTAGACGATTAACGTCGTACTTAAAAAAAATGAATTTAAGAACCGGCGAGACTTCAGAATTGCCTGCGAATGTTCAAGAAAGAAGACACAGCTCTCCTGACCCTGAAATATTGTATACAAGGTCTAGAGTTACATCGTCCACTGACCGAATTCACAGACCGAGAGATACTGCGTCGAAGTCGCCGTCCAAGACACCGTCGATACCTCTTTTGCTTTCACCACCTGCTTCAAACGAGCCTCCGTTGTCTCAAGAAGATTTGGCTGAGCTATTATGTGAAGAAAGCGGTGTCGACAGAAATGACAAGACGGACAAGAATAAACGCAACTCGGACAAGCACGCAAGCTGCAGGCTTGGAGGACTCAAGGTAAAAAAAAACCTGCAGAACCCTATGGGAAGTTTGGTTGGGAAAGTGGGTGAAAAAGGACCACATTCTCATCAAACGAACGATCAACGACCGCAAACGTTTTATCAACGTTACGCGAATAATTACGAGAGGTATCCGCGTCCACGCGACGGTCTTGAGGAAGGTCTTCATGGTGCTCCAAACGCGCCGAATGACAGAAACATTCCGCTTTATCAAAGACGTTCGAACACGATGGAAGGACATAAAGACACAACTCTGACAGAAAACGAATTTCTCATAGAAGGCATAGATTATTATAACATGTCACGTATGAATCAGACGCCCCATTGGGCGCCTCCCACAGCTACTCAAGAACAATTTGCTAATCCACAGTGGAGAATGTCTAATCCACCTATGCAACCTATGCCACCTATGCAGCATTCCTATCCACCGATGGATTCACAGTTTAGACCAAATCCTTATCCACCGAATTTACCTAACAATTTACAATACGCAGGCTATCCAATGAATCAGGGATCTTTTGCCGCCGATCCTTACAGTGTTGAGAGACCGGATTATCCTCCCGGATTATCCGTGAGACCGACTTGGGACGGAACTGCTCCTAGAGTGGGTGAAAGTACGATACCTCCGTACGAAAATGTAATACCTTGTGGAATACAAGTCCCGGACGGTCCCTCGGCTACTTCTTTTCAACGACCTACTGTAGCTTGGGGCAGAAGTAACAGAGGCCGAGGAGGAAGAGACGGATATTACAACGATAGAAGTAGGACCGAGGGGAGATCTGGATTTAATAATCGCGATCCGCGTCGACCTGATTGGCCGCGAGACTGTCACTTGAATCGCGAAAATCTAAATCGTTTTCCAAATCGGGATCCGCGCGTCCGCCCGGAATCACAACACAACGCGACGATGAGTCCGAGTCAAGCCAAAGAAACCACTACTTCACCTAGAGATCCACGTATTGCCAAAGACAAGCACGTAACCGCGCCAAATAAACCCAAGGACGTTGTTCAGACGGAAAAAGATCAAAACGAGAAGGATCCCAGAAAACGGCAGACGACAACAACAAAACCGCAAACGACGAAAGAAAAATCAAAGTCTCATAAGTCATCCGAAAAGGAGAAAGAAAAGGAGAAAGACAGGCCGCTAAAAGATAAACTGCATTCGTCACTGGAAGGTCTTTACGGCGTGATTGATACGACCACTCAGGGTTCTAGTTTGCAAAAATTCAGAATTCCCAAAATTAAACGACCTGAACAGTCGCAGTCGAATCACGTCGTTAACGAGACGACGAAAAAAGACAAGAGTCTGAAAGATAAAATTTCGTCGCGCACGAAGACTGATAGCAAAAAGAAAAAAAGTTCGCCTTCTCAGAACAAAGACGATGCGAGCACTGAAGTGACCAGCAGCAGTGACAGCAATATAGTAAGTGATATTCTTCGACTCAAGGAAGATGATGTTATGAGAGAGAGTGAAAATCTCTCGTTCTCGTTGATTGAAGAAAGTGACAGGAACAAGGTAAAGATCACCGAAGCGGATACGGTGACGAACAGTATCAGATTAAATGACGCAGAGAAGAACAAGAAAGATGATTTGGAAGCAGACGGCACAAAGTCCAAGGAAGGATTCACGCAGGAATGGATCGAGCAGCTCATCAGAAAGTCGTTTGAATTTGGCGAAGGAAAAAAACTCGTTGAGCACGCAAAATTGATACACAAGCTTGGAGAGGCGCTGGAAACGAAGAAGCTTAAAAAGATCAAGAAAATCATCGATTCGGATTCCGTGAGCAGTTCGGACGAAGAAGAAATGGTCGAAACGAAGAAGACGAAGGTTAAGAAAAAGAGACGAGTGATTGTGTCGGATAGTTCGGACAATGACAGTCTTGCGGAAAAACTCGAAACATTAAATAGCAGCGGTGAAGCGAAGAGAACAAAATCGGGGGCAGCTACCGGGAAATCGAGACGTTCGAAAGAAAAAGCCAAGTTAGCAATTAGTGACTTGAGCAAAGAAGGATTGTCTACAAATGTTACTGCGAAAGAAAGTGTTGAAGTAAGTGACGGCAAAGTTAAAAAGACGCAGATAGAGAAAAGAAGTAGAAAAGAAAATGATCCATTAGAAGATGATAATGAAAAGACTATTAGCCAGTCAGAAGACAACGAGCAAGTAGACGGTCAGTCGAAAGATAAAGAGAAAAAAGATACTAAAGATAAAGAAGATGATAAGATCGATCAGATCTCCGCAGACAAATCAAGTAGTAAGGAACAGCCGTCAGATCAGGATAAGAATGAGACAGACCGTGTTACTTGCACCACTGCAGACGAACACACTGAAGAAGCTTCGACTGACAAAATGGACAAACCAAAGGCAAAAACAAAGAGAAGAAACTCACTGGAAATGCTGCATGAGGATATCAAAGAAATGTTCATAAGCGAGGATGTGATAACGGCAACGGGTTACCGGATGTGTCGATTGTCGAAAGAAAATCAATCGGGAATAAATGCGAAGAAAGACGAGGTGTCGAACGAGAAGAAGATCGCCGAACCAAGTACCGCAGAGAACGACAAGTCGGGAAAGACGTTGAAATCTCGTAAAAGTAACGAGTCTTCAACCAAGTCGAAAGCCAAAACTAAAAAGAATGTCAAGCGCAGAGTTAACGTACGTTCGAAGGAATATGTAACGAGTTCCGATAGCGAAGGAGAAACTCCTTTGGCTCTGCGAACGGATAAATCGCTTAACAAGACATCGACTCAAGAAGGTAACGAGAAACTCAGCGATGAGCTACGAAGATCCAAACGCGTGCTGCGTAAGGATGTCACAAGTGAGCCACGAGTGGTGGTGGAGAAAGTAGATGTTGCTAAAGCAGACTCCTCTAAAACCATGTTTGACAGTTCGTCCGACGAGAGCTTCGGCATAGATGTAGCCGAATTAACTGCGGCGGTGGACAGTTCTCTTCGACGGGAAAAACAGTCTGAGAATCCTGTAGAAAGTCATCAAAAAGCCGCGAAGAACACGAATAAACGACAGTCGAAATCAAGGAAAGCGTCCCTGCTCACTGAGGATAAAAGCGATAACGAGTTCTCTAATACGGACGCGGACAGTGTGTTGTCGGACACTTCCATGTCGAGCAACAAAGTCGGAAGGGGAACTGGTGGTGCGGCCAGAACATGTACCAGAGAGGAGTTACTTTGCAACATGCTGATGGGTCTGGTGCCGATGGCGGCAGGAAAGGACGCGTTGTCGACTGATAAAAACAGCGAGATAAGCGAGAACAACGATTCCGCAACTATCGAGTCGAAGACCAACAAAAAGCTCGCGGGAAAGAAGAAGAAAAAGAAATCCAGTTGGAAAATGGGAATAGTTACTACTAAAAAGAGGAAGAAAAAGGCCACTACGGTAGCGACTAATCCCGCACAAACGGACAGTGAAAAGACAAATAACGAAACAAACGTTTCAGCAGACCCGTTAGATCAGTCGCTGTTAAGAGATGAGGGAAAAGAGAGAAAAGTTCCCGACAAGGCTACGAGCAGTTATTCTGTGGATGACGCGAATATATTTCCAACAAAATGCGAAAAGATTGAACTGTCTCTGGATAACTCTGATATCGCTGAAGATTACAAGGAGTTCAGCAACTTTCCGGAGTTATCAGAACTGTCTAATGCAAATTGTGAGCCGTCATTGAACGATTCGTTTATTTCTATTGAGGAGACTAAACCGATAATTAAAACGGAAATAGACGATGTTGCAGAAAATGCCGCGCCATCGACTACGTCAGTTGCTACTGCAACTACATCAATTACTACTGCAACTACGGCAAGTACGTCAGCTGAGACAGTCACTACTGAGAGCGCGCCAACACCTGAAACTATCAATGCTCCAGCAGCAAATAGTGTCAAGGACTCGTCAGAGATTATTTACGATGAGCAGATAGAAGAGATCTTCCAAAGGACAGACACCAAAGATTTGATAGAATACGCATTTATTGACCGGGACAAGCGATACAAGTGTCAGCTGTGTGTATTTTGGGGAAAAAATATTGTTCATCATTACAAAGTGATTCATAGTGGAAAAGAAATACTTATTTCGCGTTTCAGGGCCACAGACGCCGAGGCAGCAATTGTTGATAGCAACGCGACGGCAACTTCCACAGAGACATCGGAGACTAATCAGAGGAGCAAGTATCGCTGCAGATTTTGTTTCCATGATTACTTTATCACAGAAGGTGCGGAAGACGTGGCGCTCGAGTCTTTCTACGAACACTGCACCACGCACACAGGTGAATACAGGTTCCGCTGCAATTCCTGCTCCTACCAGGCGGTGGCTAAGGCATCTTTAAAAACACACTTCTACAAAGTGTGTCGTAAACAAAAAAATGAAACTTTCAACGATGCTTATTCCGAGGACAAAGTACCGAAAGAAAATACCGTCTACGGCTACATGTGTCGCACGTGCAATTACGTGCAACTAAAACGACAGAACGTGGAAGCCCACGTAGCGTTTTGGCATCGGAATGGTCCGACTGAAATCATAAAGATTAACATGTCTGTGACGGTCGACGAAAGCGACGAAGATAACAGCGAGAATTCGCAAGAAGTGGATGAAAATGAAACATTTGCCATGGAGACCAAGCCCACAATTTCTGAACTCCAGGATATGGACAGCAAAGACGTGCCAGAGTTAGTTGCTGCTAAAATGAAGGAGTCGCATGACGATGATATCGTTATAGAGGACTCTACTCCACTTGAACCGAAAACAGAGACAGACGTGCAGATCAAAGAAGAAGACGAAATTGTCGACAAACCGAGAGAGTCTCAAGAAGAGCCGGAGACGTCGGTTAGCACCGATAATTTGAGCGTGTTCGTTTGTCCGCCAGAGTTAGAAAACAATGAAGTCGAGATACAACGGAAACGGCAGAAGATGATGCAAGAGATTGCCAATAATATTCTGCTGAAGAACCACCTTAAACCGACCTTGTCTTTTATAGATAAGTTGCAAGATAAGATGCGTCCAGACGCGGTTGTTAGTTCTGTTCCCGAAGACAATACATCGGCAGATGTTCCGCAACCAGAAGAGAAAGATTCTTCTTCCACAACCCTCTCATCGAATACGGAATCATTAAATCTCGAGAGTAATATGATTATCAAAGAAGATTTGAACATTGAAGAACCGTGCAGTCAGGAGAATTCCTTGCCTATAGAAGAACAATCGTTAACCGATAAGCTTGAAGCGGCGAATGACGTGAAAGAAAAAGTGGATGTAAAAATCCGAGACCCACTTTTGATCATGGATTCGGGCAAGACCAACGAGAGCGATGGCGAAATGAGCGACGACGAACATTTTGCGCTGGTTTTCGAATCAGATTCCAGCAGTGAGCAATCGGATACCGAGCCAGCTGACGTCAACACGATTCTGAAAGAGACATCGAACATGAACGCGTCGTCAACGCAGGACCCTATGCTGAACACGACAATTCAGAGATTAGCTGCGCAGCTTCAGAACGTCAAGCCGTCAGAGTCTTTGGTTAAACCGATGCTCGATATTAAAGTAGAGATCAAGAACGAGTGCTCATCGTCGTTCCAAGAAGCGCCGAACGTTGTATCAATTGATAATGTCAAGAATTTGATATCAACAGAAGAAAGTGCCCAGGATTCGGAAACATCTGACGCAACATCACGCAAAAATTTCATCACATTTAGGCGACTGAGCGGCGATAAATTATCTGTGCCGACGCCTCCGTTGGATAATCAAGTGGACACGCAAGTTTCTAGTGCAGGTAAACTATTCACATCATTAATGTTAATGATCGTTAATATCTACCCTAAGATAAAGTTCTTACTTCACAAGCAGTGTTTCTCAATATGTTTACTATTTCTCAATATATCTAAACTGTAATTTGATTGGTAGATGAAACTCAGTCAGGCAACTCACAGCAAGCAGAGGAGTGCTCATTTTTAAAGATTGAAAACGTAATTAGCCTTGCACCAAAATCTGATAACAAAATTGAAAACGTGATTAGCATTGCGCCAAAACCCGACAAGAAACCTGAAGGGAATCCTATTGTAAGTAAAACGCAATGTTTTCTCATTATCTGAAACATTGCAAAATATTCAGTTTTTGTTGTTATCATTCACTTCACTTTTTGCATTGTTTACAGATCAGTAATATTAGAATGGTGGAGATTTCTCCTATGAAGAACAAAAATTGTCTTATGAAAAAAACTCCTTTAATATTAAAGAAACCTAGTCACTCTGTACTTAGAAAAACGGAGTACGCCAAGTTAATTCCGATCACGAGTCCCTCAGCGTCTCCCGAGAAATCTTTTGTCACTCCTCTCAAGGAATATGTTTCCATCGCTCCGGCAATGACAAAAGCAAGTTCGTCGAAAGTAAATTACATGGTAGTCTCAATGTCGCCTATTGTTCAAAGAGTCAAGGATGTTACCAAGCCGACGACAAAGTTGAAATCAGAGAGCGCGTACGTAACGATGCTGACGGAAAGGAAATTGTGTCACTTCTATAAGTGTATGGCCTACGATTGTGATTTCACGACTGACTATCTTGATGAATTTCGCGTGCATTATCAACAGCACGAAGAGAACGAAAAGAAGAACAAGGAAAGCACCGATTACCAAGCGTGTCCTTATTGCTATATGAATTTCAGTTCGTGGGTCGACGTAGAACTTCATTTGTGGGAGAAACACAGTCATTGTCAATATCAGTGTGCTTACTGCTTTTATCGAGCCATTTTGCCGACTTATGTGCAACAACATCAAGTAAGAAAATTTAAATTACTTTACGTTAAAAAGGAATTTTTTTTTTTTTTTTTTTTTTTTTTTTTTTTTTTTTTTTTTTTTTTTTCCAGATAAGTTCTCATCCCGGTAAGAAGTTTCAGTTTTTATTGGGCAAGATGCTCAAGTCGGTTCAAAAAGAAGAGGCCACCGATCGTAAAACCTGTGTGTTGCCGTTTGTGTGCAATGTTATGGGTATATATTTGCATAATTTTTGTTGTGTGCAAAACACGTGTGATAATAATATATTTACATTAACTTTAAATTTGCAATACTTTCAGATTGCAACACTTTTTATTATGTACTCGAGTCGTACGTCAGACACTTGAAGACGAAACATTTGATCGAGCATCCTATATGTCACTTGTGTAATATTCACATGAAGATAGACGCACTTGTAACGGTAAGTCTTGGTTTTATTTATTTATTAAAAAGAGAATAACTTTGTGCTTTTTGCAGCATTACATAACACATGGATATTCGAAGTATCAATGTTTATATTGCTTGTGCGGTACCAAGACTCTGCCCAAAATGTATGAACATTTGAGCACTTATCACTATAATAGACTGCCTCAGGTTCTCGAGCGCTCGCTTCCATCGCAGGTACATACACTTTTTGCAATTTGTTTTGTAATAGAATAAATAATATGATAATTTGATAACTTAATAGCAGAGTAAATAATTATATAGTGATCTGAATTAATTCAAAAACAGAGTAACACATCATTTGCTCTCAATTAAATTTCAGTTGGAATCTAATAAGGCGATTATAGACCAACTCGTTTTGCGAACTTTTGATATAAAAATTCCCGAAGCAAACGTTATTTTGAACGATGCTAATGTCGAAAAAGTCACGGATTTAACAAACAATCAAATTTCCTCAACTTCGTTGAACTACGACGCTGCTTCTTCAAGTCAAGAACGATCTAATCTACAAAGTACCGTGCCACCGAATGACGGCGGTGTCAGCAGCAGTACAGAAATCAACACCGATTCTAACGCTTTATCAAAACAATCGAAAGATGCGCTTCTCTCTTATGTTGCGAGTACGAGCACTACTGAGAATCTGTTGTCGCCCGTAAACAACAGTGTAATGAACACGTCAATATCCTCGATTGATCTGAATTGCAGTGATGAGTTTGTTAATACTGATCTTCTTGATTCTAAAATCTTGAGAAATCTCGCTGCCAATATTGACGACGCATCAGTCTCAAAGGACGACGTCATAACGTCTCAAGACAAATTGGAAGACAGTGACATCGAGATCTTGGAAGATACTGAGTCGGAAAAAGATTTGAACACACCGAAAAAAAAAGACCTGAAAGATGATACGCGAACTGCGGATTCGGCTTCCTCTGAGCAAAAGATTGAGGAAAAGAATGAACTCGCGTCGTGCGATACCGCTGAGGATAAGTTCACACCCGAGGAAACATCCGCGGATACCGCTGATACGAAAGAAAAACTTTTGACTTTAAACGACATCAAACACACCGGTCTTACCGGATGTGATCTCTACAAATGTGCCTACGCGGACTGCAATTTTACCGCAATGAGTGCAGATTTATTAAAGATTCACATTAAACACTGTAGCATTGACAAATCTAACAGAAATTTGTCTTGCGCGCATTGCGACCGACATTTCGGGAAAATCGGTTTTTTTATGGAACACCTCAAGGTTCACGGATTGAAGCGCTTCGGATGTTCGCGATGTCACATGAGATTTGCGGTCGGATATCAAGCTGCAAGTCACATGAGAATAAAACACAAATCTGCCAACACAAAGATGATTCCCGCGGATCCAACGAATCCATCCGCGGATGGTCTTTTTGTCGTGCACTCATGCGTAAGTTTCTCTTCTCCTTGCATATTGTTTTTGTGTTAATAATTTGTTTCGTGTTAGTCTAAAATGCAATATAACAATTTGTACAGTACGATTCTACTGAACGAAAAACCAAGAAACGTAAAGGTACAAAGTCCGGAACGGATAATGAAGGTGAGAAAGCAGATAACGAAAAATTATCTTTCAATCCGGAAGAGATAGACCAATTGCCGCGTCAGGCGATTTACAATCGAGAAGTCCAATGCGCCGTATGTCCTTACACAACTAAAGTTCGAACAAACATAGTCCGACATTTGCAATTACACGCGAAAGATGAGAGCGTGCCCGAGAGCGGACCCGTCAATCCTGTTCCTTGTTTGGACAAGAAAGAAAAAATGTTCGATAAAATGGTAAATTTAGCGAGCAGCTCGCATCAAAATGGCCGAATGAGCGGCAAACCAAGAACAACTACGGAGGATGATAGCATACCAAAATTTATACCAGAACACAAAAGGTATGTCTCTTGTTCGTACAGCATTCGGTTAAAGAAACAATCATAAAATGTTATAATACACAACTGCACTCTCTTTTCTTTAACAGATACGTGTGCGCCGAATGTAGTTATCTGACTGTAGACGAAGCAATGTTAAGATATCACTTGAAAGCTTTACATTCGGACGAGCAGTATTTTCGTTGCCCACATTGTCCTGTGCCGACACCGGGCCAAGAGAATCAAAATATATCGATAGATAAAATGGGTGTTCACTTGAAAATGCATGACACGAGACTTTATAAGTGTTCCCATTGTCATTATCATCATTATCACAGGTGCGCATATGCGCTGACGTAAGTTTCTATATTTAAGTGTGTGTGTGTGTGTTACATTTTTCCTACAATTTTACAAATTTTGATGTCACATATCTAAGATTACATATTTTAAAACATATGACAAGTATGATAATTTTATATATACATATTTATATATGTATAAAGTTAAAAATACTTATCATACACAAATAGAAAAGCAAACAATCCACAATAACAACATAATAAACTATAAAAAGAGAACTACTTGTCAAATGTTTTATTATATTATTTGTCGCAACGCGAGCACATTTTCTATGCTCTCTGATAGTTTTGCAATGTCATCTAGATACGTTGTGGAACGTCATCTTGCCGACAAACATTCCGAGAAAAGACCTTTTGTGAAGGTAATAAGAGAGCTCGAGAATACGGATAACGTTCAGCAGCAGCCGATCCAGACGGAGGAACCAGAAGACGAGACGCCCGATCCGGACGGCAATCATTGGAAATGCAATCACTGCGACTTCAAATGTGTCTACAAGGCCGACGCGTCTGCCCACGCCGAGACGGTTCACGACGAAAGCTGTCAGTTTAAATGCACTCTGTGCAAGTTCAAAACAAACGGAAAAATATTTATGGAGCAGCACATAAACAACAAACACGCGTACGATTCTAATGCCGATTACGCTGTGGCGTATCATAGGATAAAGGGAGTCAATAAACGTAACAGCGAGGTCGCGGAGCAAAGCGGACAGGATGAACCGTTTGACACGACGCCTCTTTGGAGTAGAAGCATGCCGCGAATTCGACACATTCGTGGGATTCTTCTGGAAGAAGAGATCGAGACAACGGCGGAAGCGTCGCCCGCGACAACAAAGGCATCACTGGGAAAACGTAAGAGCGATACAGAGATTTCGAACAGGCCAGCTAAAATAAGATTTTGCGAGAAGTCAGGGTCTCTCGACGAGAATGTCAAATACTCTAAAGAGAAATTAAAACGATCGTTCTCGTGCGAGAAATTATCCAGAGACTCGGAAAGCGAAGAACAAATCGAGAAAGAAGGTGCACAAAGCAAGACTGACTCGCGCGATGTCACTGACAAGAAATATTTGAGTCGAAACTTACAAATAGCGAAACTTACCGAACATATAAAGACGGATGCAGCAGAAATGAACGATTTGGATCTAGGACAATTCGGTCCTTACGGAAAACCAGACGGCAATATGTACGTTTGTACGCTGTGTAATTATTTCAAAACCAAGTACAAACACGACATGAGAGATCATCTTTATAGGGAGTTGAAGTATTCGAGGTAAGCGATACACGTCGCACGCTGTGTTTGCACAAAATAATTATGTTCTTAAGAGCAATTGTGTGGTTATTTAGATGGCATTGCAAGACTTGTGGATACCTAACGGTAAATCGGAACTCATTGATGCAACATTTTATAAAGCGCCAACATGGAGACACTGAACCTGAGCCACTTTCACCGGATCATGCGATTGAGGAGTGGGTATGTATATAAAAAAAAAAATCTACATTTGTTATTTAAACACGTTGCTCACATTTAAATTTTTGTTCTATCTTATTAATTAAACGTTTGATCTTAACTTTGACTATCTTATCTTTTTTTTTTTTTATTATACATAAATGTCTTTTAATTTAAAGGTAATGACTCTGCTGAGAAAACAAACAGATATGATTAAGAGAAATATTAATGCTGTGTACAAGAACGTACCGACGTCTGTTAATAAATCTGCTGAAAGCAATGCTGTTACGTCCAAGAAGAACCAAGTGGACAAAAAAGCTGTGAATCTCGCACCAACAATAACTAATCTGAAAAATGACATTCTTCAAGACGTTAACAAAAGCATGGACACTGATGATGGCGACAGCAGAGATGCTGACGATCTTGTGATCGATATAGGAGAGGACGAGGAATGCGAAAATAAAAATAACGAAAATGATCCTGAAAATGGTAAGTGTGCGAATTATATTCTTACTTATTCTCGCTTGTTTGTAAAGAGAAACTTTTATATCGCAATAATTCTATGTGTAGTTTGCGAAAAGACCGAAACCTCGGACAAAACGTTGATCTGCAAACATTGCAAAATGCCGTTCCACGGCTTACGCGGTCTCAAGTTACATATTGTGCGTGTGCATTTGAAAGGTGACTACTTGTGCCCCTATTGCCATCACAGCACTTGCTCAGAGCTGTCAATACGTCAGCATGTTCGCGTTAAGCATCCGTATTGCCCGGAGAAGATCATACACAAACCGAATATCGAGAAAATGTCCAGTGAATTCTGGGAGAAGCAATACGGTGTCACTTTTCCAGGAAAGTCCAGAAAGCGAAAGAAGTTGAGCGTCGAAGAGTCCATTAATCGCACGTCCGTAAGGGAAAAGTGCGAGATATGCGGCTTTATGGCCATAAACTATACTGGTCTAAAGTCACACATGAGAACGCACGGTTTACGTTCTCACAGGCAGGATTTCAAGTGCGAACATTGTACTTACAAAGCTACCTTCAAGGCCGAACTACTGGAACATTGGGAATTGAATCATCCCGAAATACCGTTCAAGTTTCAGGAAGTCGAATCCTCCTCCGGCGAAACGGAAAGTGAATTGTTATCGCCCAAGAAACAGGGAAGCAATGTCGACGATATGTCAGATGACGTGGAAGACGAACCTATGGAGACCTTAACACCTGCGAATAACCCGAACATGATCTACAGCTGCTCATATTGTAGTCTTCGCAGCAACTCGTTGCTATCGATTAGACGGCACTGGGGTATCGTGCATAAGGATTCGAAAAGCTTAGAAGCTGGCGATATGCCATTTAAATATAAGGAGATCCGGCTGCCGACTTCATTATCCAGCAGCAAGGATAGTAAGGACGCCGTAGAATTGCTTTCGGATATCGGAAAGCCGTCGCCGTCGATGGTTCAGCGGCACGGCTGGGTTTGTCAATGGTGTAGAGAATTCTGCAAGACAGATAACGACAGAGTGATGCATCAAAACATATATCACTCTCATTTGCCGCAGAATTTTAAATGGCAGAAACAACAGCAAAAAGAACAGGACCAATTGACTGGGTGAGTACGCTGCACTTATGTTAGTAAGATATGTCGCTTTTATCAGAAAGAATCTCTGATTGAACGAATTTATAGTTTTAGCACATCGCCACGACAAGTAGGAAAGCTCGATAGTATCCCTAGTTATGAGTCGGTCGTGGAGAATCTAGTAGCGAACCAAGCCAGGCTGGACGATGCTGCCGCAAAAGGAATGTCTAGTTTCAACACTACGTTGCCAAGAAAAAGTGACACTAGCAGTCGTCAGGCTGTCGCGAGAAAGTCCACTACCCGATCGACTCTCTCGTATGTAAGACCTGGTATACCGCGTATATTCAAGGCCGTCGCACGCAAGTCCACGGCCAATCCATTGCCGAGATATCTACCGAACTATGTTCCTATGCCACGCTGCTTTAAGAAAACTGCGTCTGACGAGGAAGAAACGAAGAGCGAACCGTCTTCGCATTACGGAATACCGAGCAAACCAGTTAATTTAGCAGAGTTGAATACTTACATGGTGGTCGGTGGCCATAGTATGAGGGTAAATTGCCAAACTCTCGCCACGTTGATTAACATCAATCCGAAGATACTGTTGAAAGATATTCGAAAAGATCCTATATATTCTGCGGTTCTAGATTTTGATTAGTGCCGCAATTATTTTTGCAAAGATTCTGTAATGAATCAATACTCAAAAGATTGATTACTGATCCCACAACTTCTGATTAATTCTTAAAAGCATAATACATATGGGAGAAAGTTTTAACGAAAAACAAAACTCCAGTTATAATTGTTTAGTACAACAGTATACTACGGAAGAAGAAGAGAATACAAACACGTTTTAGTTACTATATTCGAAGAAAGATTGCAATGATAGTAAACTCATTCTTTCTAATTTTTTCTCATCTTATAAAATGTAACATATATGTACATAATGCAACTGAGAGATAAGAGCCAGGTAACAATAGATAGTCTAAAAAGATCTTGTAATTTTAATGAAATAAGAAGCATAAGTATAGAAACATCTTAGTATGTGTTATATAGATAGAATACATGAAAAGTTGATGGAAATTTAATTTTTAACTTGATATTATTAAATAATTGAGTACTGTGTCATGTGAAATTACAGATTCATTACTTTTCATAAATTGTCGATCATTATAAAGAAAATTTTATTTAAAACACAACATAATTCTATTGGTGTTTAATGTATAAAACAATTTCAAGCGTGAATCGTTAGACGCTTCTCATCGTTTTTAGACTATATATTTATTTCAATAATAAGAACACTTCTGAATACTTGCTATAGTCACATCGAATTGACTTGTTTTTCTTCAAATTCAGTATGACTGTAACAAATATCTACAAGAGTCAATATTTTAATAATATATTAGTTTATGTATTTTTTATTGCAGTTTTTCTTTTCATTTAAGTCTTGATAATCTTGCTATAAAGAAAATAAGTAAATTGAAAAAGAAAAAAAAACAAGATTTTTTGCGAAGAGACAAGACTGACAAGCACTCTATGTATTATAATTTTCAATACTTGTAAATACATGTGTACTATATACATCTAATACATATTTTTGATGTTTATATAAATCGAGTAATGTAAATAATTCCTTACCATATATTATGTACTTTAAATATGCTATCATATAATTAAAATTGCATATGCATGCATTTGCAATATATACATGTCAAACAATAAGCTTTTAATTTAAAGTTAAAAATTGTTAATATTATGATTGAATATTTGAACTTGAATTTCTTCTACACGAGTTGAATAATGATCAAAAAACAGCAACGTCATGGCAAGGACATGTTGATAATAATTAGATAAAAAGTAATACATATTTCTAATGAGTCATGTCTATTATAGCTTTGATATGAATCGTCAGATAATATATCAGTCACACGATTAAAATATTGAATCCACTTGTAAGCATAGTCAAAGATAAACTTATGTTTCTTTATTCTTAATTTATGTTTCGAAATTCTCATTAAAATAGAACTTTTTTTAAATATATTTTACACATATCGTGATATTTCTTTTTTTTTTATTTTTTACAATGCAACAAGTGAAAATGATACAAAAAATAAATATCAACATAATTAAGAATGCCCGTTGCTAATACTTTCCTCTTTACGACTGTTGTGACTTCTATATACAAACATATTTATCTAGAATACAGAGAAAACATTCACACAATTCTTTTTTTGTTGCGGTTCTTCACATAGAATACACAAATCTTTTTTGCAAATAAAAAAAAACAGTAATTCCCACAATTGTGAAAAAGGAATAAAAAACAAGATTACACTTACAGTTTGTTCTTATTTATTCTTTTTCGATTTGATCTTCGCACTGTCCTTCTTTGCACGCGATCTAAATAGAAGTTTCGTTAGTTTTCGCAAAATAAACAACGCAATGAACATCACTGTAATGGTTACGAGAAGTAAAAAAGCAAATACATCCAGCAATTCTCTTTGCCACCAATAAAGACGGATAGCTGGAGATTGAAGTACATTTCCGTATTTTGCTATATATTCCACCCAAAATATTGATGTATTTAAAGGGCTCATCGGTCGATCGAGGAACATTTTTGACAATTTCTGTATATTTGTTCTGAAACAAGTAAGAACAAACAGTTTGTTAGAAAAACAGAAATTATGTTGTTGAGATTTATGTGTTTGAATATAAAAAAAATTATTGTATTAGAATTTAAAAACTCGCTTATGTATTGATACACATTTATTATAATTATTATACAAATTTATTTTTGAAATGCAATTTTTACCTTCTATTAAGTCAGATAAATTGTTTGTTTAAACATTATTTCCGAATACTTACCGATATATAGGATCTTTCAAGATAGCATTTAACGCAGAAGTTAATTTCGCCTCGGTAACATCTTTTATGTGTTTGAGCGAAATAACTACCTTCTTGTCGACATAATTTTGAATGTTGACATGCTGATCGCCGAACAAGGGAATACCAATCATAGGAATTCCAAAATAGACTGCTTCTTGCGTTCCCAGGAGTCCTCCGTGAGTAATAAAGGCTCTTATATTTTTATGTTCTGCAAAATTGATGTTCACTTTTTTTATCGTAACGATATAAGGCACTTGCATAATTAATATACAGCACTAAAAAAAATAATTTAAATAATGAGAAAAATTCTTTTTTTCGTAAAAACACTATGCGGAAGATTAATTTCTGGATTATTATTTGCTAAAAAATCAATTACACTTTCAAGTATGTCACGGTCCAAATGTAGTAATGGGAATAATTTCTCAGAACGTGCAGATCTCTAATTTTAAACAATCTTTGACAATCTTTGACAATAATTACATACTCATAACGGTTTTTTGTGGAAACCAAGATTGCGTCATGACATTCTTCGGTAATCCCGGTAAAAGGTCTTCTTTTTTCACGACCTTCATTAATACTCTAACTGGCGCAATTTTTTCAAAAGACGCATAAAATTGTTCCATCTTTTCTTTAGGAAAAGTTTCGATCTTCACCATAGAACCAAATGTGAAATACACACAACCATCTTTGCTTTCGTCTAACCATTTTTGTACTTCCTGCATATAATAAATTTCATTGGAAGAATATTTTATAACTTCATCTTTAAAACATTACAACTTTTTTTATCTAGAATACTTGTTTTGTAAAATGCTTCTGTTCCAAAATATTAAACTCTTTTCGAATACTTTAAGTATATGTTTCTCTATGTATTTACATGTAACTATATGTAATTATATGTTGTTTTGTGTATAAAATATGTTTTGTTCAGACATACCGGCGATAACGGATCATCGCTATCGTTAAGATGTAGACCTCCAACTTCAATCACATTAGTAGTCATCGGTCTGATTCCATTTAACGAATAATGGGAATTAACTAGATAAAGAGCTATATCGTTGTACAAATCCTTGATGTGCGGTACATGTATGCCGAAGTACTTTTTAACTAATTCTACTTGTGGATTTGTGTAATAATGAAACTGAAGATTGACATAATTCGTTATAAGAAAGTTTAGAAGACGTTCTTTAAAAGTCATTTGCTGAGAAAAAGTCGAGAAGATGCTTGGAACATAAGAGAAACTTGCTGGATTACCGGCCATCTCGTTGAGCCAGTCGTGAAAAGCACAGGCAACTGTGGTGATCATGGGAATTTTGAGATGACGACCAAAGGCCAAATAACATGGTGCTGCAAACAGCTGCGTAATCAATCTATTAATTATCAAAGAATTTCTAGGTAAATTCTAGCATTTTTTAAATCATCTTATAAAAAATAATAAATAATAAATATTCCATAACTTTGAGTCTAAAATATGTGAAATATTACTTAGAAGGACGTAATTTTCCAGTTTTTAGTTTACTGAATATTGATTATGAACAACAACTTTAGTAATAATCAATATTTACAAAATATAAGTAGAGAACCATATTATCTTATTTTTTTAAATTGTTATTTTTCTGATAAGACTGAATAAAACGTGCATGCGTTGAAAAATATCGATTTTACCTCTGTAATAATAAGATCATAAGGAGGATTTTGTGGCGGATTCTCAATTAGATCACGCAACTTCGGATGATTCAACAGTTCGCAGGTCTTTTTGCCAGCCATATCGGTCAATGCAGCCATGTTCAGTTCATCCAATCGTTGAGATTCAATTGCACTTACGTTATTTACGACCAAATCCATACTGCCTTCCAGACTGATTTCCTTGTAATTGGGTTCCGACTTCTTTAGCAGAAAATGCGTGACTACGTCCACTTGATGACCGCGTCTTGCAAGACCTACCATCATGCTTTCTTGCATGATCCAATGGCTTTTACTATGAATCGGAAAAACGCCAAGAATCCGATAACCGTTGGCGAGATGATCGCAGATAATGATCACAAAAAGAATCGACAGCAAATTCTTCATGTTGATGTAATAATCTTCAAATTCTGATGAACTCAACTCTGTTAATGTGCGTTTTGATGACATAAAGACAGCGACTAAACGCGCTATGTACTATGGACATTGTTATGTACTCGTAAATATAAGGTGTCAGATAAAAGTTTTTAATAGTCATGCACATGATACAACTCATAATAAGAAAGTATATTTAATTTGTCTTTGTTTGAATTACAAATCATTCTACAATTTAAATAAAATATAAAAATGATAAGGTATAGCTCTGTGAAGTAAGTAGTAGTCAAGGATACATGTTGTAAAACACAATTTTGTAAAGAAAACAATAATTTACAAAAATGTGAAAAGGGGAGAAAAAAAAATAAGATGACACTTACAGTTCCTTTTTATTTATTCTTTTTTGATTTGATCTCCGCACTGTCCTTCTTTGCACGCGATCCAAACAGAAGTTTAGATAGTTTTCGCACAATAAACAACGCAACGGACAACACTGTAATAGTCACAAGAAATATAAAAGCAAATACATCCAGCAATTCTCTTTGCCACCAATAAAGACGG
>QVNW01000765.1:0-31675 GCA_014825475.1 Pseudomyrmex flavicornis | reverse complement strand
AGATTCAACATGGGCGACTCTATTTGTACTTTCGTAAATTTTTACTTCTTTAACTCACCCATCATTTACGTTTTTTTAAAAAAAAACAGGGGAAATACATAATTTTTCCGAGCTCCCCCGACTGATTCCTCATTAAACTGACAAAATAAAGCGTTTTTTAAAAAAACCGAGTTAAAATAGCCAAAAGAGAAAAGTTGCTAAACTGCATAATTACCAGAAGATGTCCTTTGGCAGTCTGAGACACAGTGCGAGGCTGCAGACGACGAAGAGCACAGCGAAGCAGAGATCAAATTATTGCGGTGTATATGTCGGCTATTAACATTCTTTCTTTTTTTTCATCTTTTCTTTTTTCTCTCAAAAGAAAATAAGAAATGCCGTTAATGGAAAAAAGCAATTGTAGAAACAGAGGAAAATAATCGTTTTTGCTGTAATTCGCTTCGTCTAAAAAGCATATAACAAGTTACATATTTTTATATCAAATAAATGTGTTGTCGAAAGAATAATAAGTATATTCTACTGCAAAATGTTATTACTAAAATTGAGGCATAAAATTCAATGCAATTTAAATCGTTATTATCTCTAAATTTATTTGAGTGGAAATGTGCACTCGAAAAATTGAGTGACTGTTGAATCGTTCGAGTTAGAATGACTTTATATGAAGTGAATTCTCTCTTTCTGTTGTAAAATGAATATTGTGTGAGCACATTAGCTATGAGTAGTAGTTTTAGAATAACTAAATCGCTAAAGGTCTCACACACACATTAATTAAATCAATAATGCACCGGTCTAGCAAGCGGAGATTCCAGATTTGAGTTCAGTCGAGATGATTTATCATAACGGCTTTTTATCTACAAACTGATATTAAAATACTTCGAAATAATTCAGAAACTTACTCAAAGATATAAATTAAAAAAAATAATTATTTGTTTTTGCAATAATAATTATTCACTCGAAACAAATACACACATATGACATATTCACTTTACGATTAGATTCAAATAGATCTTCATTTTTGTGAAAAGAAGATTTTCATTAATTACGAGTAGCAGTATTTTCATTATCGCTTGGATTGAATTTCCACTCGTTTGGTATGAAATTTCACTTGAAGAAATTTAGAGAGCAGTTTCGAAAATGTTCCACATTTCAAGTTTCGAAAAGAGGATCATAGTCAAGCGGTGCATTCAGACTGAATCGGATTGTATGTTACGCACGCTATTGAAAATGGACTTCAATATCTGATTCGAACGATGCATTTGGTTCGTTTGAAAAGAAGATATAGCTCTCTCTCTCTCTCTCTCTCTCTCTCTCTCTTTCTATCTATATATGTATACGCGAACGTTCTAAATTCTTCCGGAGATGTACATACATTGCGATAGTTCAAGTGAAAAACAGAATATATTATTCCGAATCTTCGTGGAAAGTTGATGAAAGGAATTCCCGATATTAAAAGAGAGAAACTATAGGATACCGTCTAGAAAAGTCTTTTTTGACGACGAGGAAGCATTGGTAAAATTAGAAGAAAGAAAAAAATATAAAACAATAACTCTCCGGACTTTATCTATTGTATTTCACTTGCCGCAGCGGCAGCAACTTCATTTATATCTTAAGAAATCATTGTTATCAGAAAACGTCGGAACAGCACGGAAAGAAATCTCATCAATCATTAAGCCAAGAAAGAATTCAGTCGAGCGTATCTCATTGTGGCGTTCTTTTTTAACTTCCTCGATAGAATCGAAGCTCGATCTTCGACTTCAGCGCGCCGCGAAAGACTGTAGTTGTATACTCGCTTTCACAGAAGTTGTAATAAAAATATAAGTGACAGATCAATAAGTCGACATATATGTTGCTACATATAAAATATTTTCTCACATACGCAAACATGGATGAATTAAGACTTGTTTGCAAGCTATTTAAATAAGCAAGATTTTTCTTCCTCGATAAATTTCGATAAGTACAATAAAAGTTGTATCATATTCTGTCTCGAGCACAAACGAAGACGTTTATTAAACGTTATCAAATTTTTTTACTCTTCGAACAAAAAGAATTAAAGCAAGATTCACTTGGGAAAAGATCGCAGTCTATCGCTGTCTTTTTACACTGAATTATTCTACTATTTTCGACTTCACAAAGATTTCTTTTTCGAAGTCGCAGACTGCTTCGCTGGCACGAGAGTGCGATCTTAAGGTCAAGTGGAGACATTAAGAACGACGAAAACAAAGAATTTGAACCGTTGCCGCAACGTTTTGCACGACTATAAGCTATATAAGGTAACTCCGGGATTTGAGCCGCGCCGGGTTTTATGCCGCATAGAGCAGAAAAAATAGAAGTGAGGATAATATGCGTATAATTACTTTATTACGTGCCTTTATGTTATATTAGTATTGTGTTGTAATTTTGGTAAATATACAAAATAGGATACAAATATGTGATTTCATCTGTTTATTGTTACAATTACCGAAACTATCGTCAATTTAATCGATTTGTCAACATGATAAGTAGCGCAATTATATTTTACGGATATATAAAATGATTACCACAAAGTTTATAAAACGTTTAGCGGTTATTTTGCAATATATATGTGTAGAAAAGTCATAAGGATGAAGTATAGCAAATTATAACTACGTAGCTGTTGTATTCTTTATTCAGCTGGCTGTCATATATCCTACCAGTTTGGGATATTTGGCAATTTTACCATGGGATATATAGCCCGTACTGTAGCGCTTGCATCTGCGCAGTACTAAACTTTTATCCAGCGAGTTAACCTCAGTATTCACGTATTTTAGCCACTCTTACCTATTATTTATTACTAATACATACTGTTAATGCATAATATTAATGTATCTTACACAAGTAAATATTGGAAGATGTTATTAGAAGAAAGAAAATGTTGTAGTTTAAGATTTTTATGACTTGTATTCCCATCTATACATGGCTAAATAACCCACTTCTATAAGATATATCGAAAAAATGCAAGGTTTTTTTAAGATATAAGAAATAAAGATTTTGTATTTGTAATTTTTTTAATAGTAAAAGACAATATAGAGTTTTTATTGGTATAGTTAATTTGTTTTTAACATTGTAAATATTATTTGATAAATTAAGTTTTTGATAGTACTCATACCGGCTCATATACCGGAGTTACCCTATATATTTTCGAACAAAACGCAAAGTTATTATATACATTATTCCGGATAAAGAGGGATTAGTGAGAGTTGTCTCGGGGCTAAAAGAGGCCAATCTACGTTCACTCTTTCGACCACTGCCTCCTTGTCGCGTCGTTTGCTTGCTTCTTCGACTTTCGCAGAAAATACCGACAGTTACCAAAACTTGGACGAACAATAGCAGTAAGATACAAGACAGAAAGTCGCATTGCAAAACAACAAGAAAGAAGAGCAAAAAAACGCTGACGATTCTTTCTTTTGTTTTCTCTCTTCGACTTCTTGCTCTTTCGCATTCTAGATCTTCGATCTCGGCTTTCATTGAAAATTCATTTCATCTGTCGCGGATCCCATGGCCAATCTTCCTTTCCATTTAATCTTAAGATGCCGACTGCGATATCCTCTTTGCTTGCCGATAATCAAAGTGAGGATAAAAAAGAAGCTCGCAGTCAGAAGTTGACTTGTTCGAGAGAAGGGCGCACAGCTGCATTACTCCGATTAAGTACGTCACTATGCACATCGATAGGGAAAACAGTGATTTCTTCTTCCGTTCGCGTAACCGTGCAATTCGACAATGCGCAAGCCTCTCGAAAAATGATAAACTTTTATCTGTTCATGTGAACCGCATGAAATCATCGTGATAATGCACGAAAAACAGCGTTTCGCCTTTTTTTTTTTTTTTTATACGCGCGTCGAACTACTGTACACCGATTTCACTGTGGAATTTCCTGATGAGAGATAAGAAAAGTTCAATAACGAGAGAAAATAGAAGCAGAGAAGTTTTAATTAACGCGCTTAACCTAAAAAAACGAAAATAACGAAGGAAGATTTTTGTGCATGTTGAAAAAATAAAATTTTTGAAATTTCAAAAATATTTAATCTTTGAAGCAAATAAAAAAGGAAAAGACACGCAAAATAAGATGAACTATTGTTGCTGTTATTGACAATTGTTAATTTTCCTCACAGAAACTATGTTTTTTAACAACGAATTCTTTTTCCTGGGAATTGTCTTTTCTCTCTCTTTTTTTTCGTACAATTTTATTCTATAATCCCTTTTTGTCTTATCGTGTTTGGTTGTTCCTTTTTTTTCCTTCTTCATGTTTTTTATTAATAGAAATTTCTATACCGGATAGATTTCTTCCTTCGTGTCTTTGTGTCTCTCGCGATGAGAAAAATCAGAAAGCGATTTCTCAACGCCGGGACGAAGTTTCGGATTGAAAGCGCGGGGTGAACAAAACTTTGTACGCCGTCCCTGCGAAAAGCGTCTGTGTTGCTGGCTTATATAGAGAGATAAAGGGAATATAACGAAGAAGGGTGGAAAAGGGAAATCGACCACTCGGCGCCAATCGGTCGGAAAATTGGGTTACATAAACATCTTTTGCTTTCGTACCCATCTTTGCTTCAATCTCCCATCCGCGCCACCTTTCACGAAGCTCCCTGATACGAGAAACGTAGAATACTTTTTGTCTACTACGCGCGCTTCCGCATCTTATCATCCAGATCGCACGCCAGTATCCGCGACATCTTCATTCTTGTTTTCAATTTCTTCGAAATCTCGGAGGGTAAAATAACGTTCCGCGTTGCTCGTTGAAATTTGCATCGGATCTTAGCGACTGTTCTTTTCCGTCGCCGGGCATCACGTTATTGGAATTCGATAATTTAAAGCTCTCCGCCGCCGCGCCGTCAGGCCGGCTAATAGAAAAGTAATGCGTAAGAAGGCTCCTCGCTGAAGATGTTCCTCTCACCGGAAAGCCAAAGACGCGATGTCTCAACGTGAAATGCATAAAACATAATTGACTGTGTCTCTATTTTTTCCTCTCTCTATTATCGTGATGCCTTCTTCGATGTCGTGACTTAATAATCCGCGAAACTCGTCTCCTGCAGCATCCATCGACTTCGTATCACGTTCGATCTTATATATATATATATATACGTATTTTCGTCTTACAGCTGATACGAGTTTTATGAAGTTCAACCGCGCGATCTCCTCACTGTTTTCACGCTGTTTTACAACGAGAAAGGAATATATATTCGCCAGAGTTCTTATGGAGCTCTAGAAATCGCGACGAAGAAGAAGCTTCGCTTCGTGAAAGCTTACACGCGCGAAGTTGTGTAGAGTCTCATAAGTTCTCCTATCGTTGCAGCGTGTGCTCATTTGCATCGCGCGATCTTTCGCAGTTATCATCCTTCTTCTACCCGAAGAATTCCACTTGCAAACATAAACGCATTTGAGTTTCTGCTGTAATCAGCACGTTCTCCAAATTATAAAATACACTGTTTTCATTTATTACTATGTGTAGAAAGTCTTGTCTAGTTTTATCCATTGAATGATATTCTACAAAGGAAGAAAGATGCATTTGTAGTAATAACTATTGTTCTATTTTCTCTCATGTTTATGTAAAAACTGTGAAGAGATGAATATGCATTACACACGAAAACGTATCCACTTAACTTTTATTTAAAAATATGATTGTTGTCATAATGTCGCGAGGAAAAAAACACAAACCGAGATGAAAGTGTTTTCACTGCGAAAGCAACGCTCTTGCGAGAGTCTGCGAGAGTATAAAAGATAATTGGCAACATCATCTTTGAGCGCTGGCAGCCGTTCGAGCGTCGTGGCTTAATAATCATTTGCATATCTCTACCCAGTTCAATGTAACATTGACTATCACGACGCGGACGGTGGCGTTGGACTGTTTTAACCTTTCTCTTTGTAAAGCGGGGCAAAACTTGAGCTCATCAGCTTCGCCGACACTCAGCTTCCGCTTTTTCGTCCGCGACTACGAACGACCCCGAAGGGAATGGATTAAGTAAGTTGGTCTCGGAAAAAAGAACAGCATAGGTTGCTATGACCACGTGTATACAAGCGAGCAAAGGTTTTGCTCGTGGAAGACACACGGTGGAAAAGATAGTCGCGCTAATGAGCTTCGTCAATTTAGCGAAGACCGGCTCACAGGCCGTAAACTTTGCTTAATATGAAGTAATATCGCCTACTCTGGTTATAAGCCCACACCGTGATTTCCTCGCAGGAAGATCGTCCTCACTTTACGTTAATAACACTGAGCAAACTGTGTGCAACTCGCGCATCACTACTTACGAAAAATTCTCGTTCCGCAGTCTTAACACCACGATAAACTATACTCCTCTTGAGAGAAAATGTCGGTTCTTCTTTGTTTTTTTTTTATTTTCTAACGAAAGCTTTTATAGACGCGCGTGCAGAAATTTTTATGATTTTTCTCACAGTGTAAAAATTTTTTTATAGACGAACATCGGAATATAGGAATATAGGATTATTTACGTTTTCCGGCTCACATTTTGGTTATTTTTTATTGACACAAAATTCTTTTCGAATGAGGTAATTAGTGTTAGTCCTTAATATTAGCTTTTCTTGTTTTGAATGTAGGTATGTTTATATATTGGGTTGGCCAAAAAGTCATTGCGTTTTTTTATCGAAGTTGTTTTAAACGTGATTTTCAACGATTTTGATGTGTTAAGATTCTCAGCAATCTCTCGTTAAACGCTAATTGGATTCGATCAATGCCTTCAATGTAGTCATCAACTTCAGTTGGCCTATCTGAGCGTGGTATCTTTGACATTTTTAGAACGAAATTTAGCAAACTAATTCTGACATTGGCATAGTTTTAAGACGTCTTCACTATACACATCACATAACTTTTTATGAGCTGCACAGCGTTTTTCTCTTTTCGGAAGTAATAAAGCAAAATAACAAAACTGTTCCTTTTGATTTTCTATTTTGAAATCGACGCAAAACAAACAATTGCAAACGAAATCGTGCACTTTCTTTTCTAACACAAGCTTGAACTGTCAGCTGTCAAGTTAATGAATTCGCGGTTTAGGATGAAGTTAGTTACATTTCAAGACATGTAACGTCATCTATTAGAAAAAACGCAATAACTTTTTAGTCTAACACGCGCGCGAGATATTTTTCTCATAGTATTTCGTAAGAAGAGACAAGAAAGAATAGAGACAATTACTCGAAGGTAGAAACTCTCGGCGTCTCTCCATTAGTTTTGCTAATGAGTTTAAAACTGGCCTACCGTGGATGACGTTAGGTTAACGCTCATCTTTATGCGTCTTCACGGTTCAGCTCTCACAGAGCTTTTCTTTTGAACAGGTTTTTTTGCTATCCTTGCCGGAGCCTTGACGCGCCAAGCACAGCCAGCCAGTCACTCTACAGAGCATGTTTATACTTTACTCCGAAGAAAGCGGCCTGTGAGAGAACCTGTGCTTTGTTCTATACACGTTACTCATTATACGAGTAATTTAGCGTTTCTGTAATAGCGTTACGACGACAGAAATCATTCTTATATACTGTCGTATTATTTCGGATTTGACGCTATCGTAAATTACAGCGCTTAAGAACGTACGCTCGCCATTCGACATCTTACCCATTATTATCCCCTTAGGGATGGAAGGAAAGGGGGAGGAAGAGAGAGAGAGAGAGAGAGAGAGAGAAACGATATCGAAGTGCTCGTAAAACCACATCGGAACGAAAACGAGAACGCAGACTGTATATATTCGACGACTGCATATCTCTCGCGCTCTTTGCAAACAAACTCACATACCGACATACTGGCGGTAACTCGCTCAGCTCTCGCAACTTTCGGGCGCGGCAAGATGCACGGTAGTTTAACTTCCTCGTTAAGGTGAGGTCAATAACGTTTTTACGGTAGACCGGAGTTACACCGGCGGTAAGGAAGGTCGTGCGCCAATTCCGGGCCAGTGCGTAAGTTTGAATGTGCACTCGGGGTCGAGTGAGAGAGACTCTGCGCGCGAGCGGAGGTGCCACGGCGTGGAAATTTGAAATTCAGATTAATACCACGGAATCGTTAACGCTCGACGGAGACGACCACCTCGCATTACCATATACACGCTGTCTCACGCATCCGGATGTGTATCTACGAATGTACCCCGCACAGAACGAAGCTTCCTTCTGCATCGCTCGCGCGTATATTATTCGTATGTGGGTACGTATTTGCTTTTCTTGTTGCTAGACTCGCGCGGTTTCCAGTGAAACGCCGTTGATTCTACCGGAAAGTAGACACCTTCGTTCTGCGCTTTCAATGGTCCGTGATTCTGAATTGGACATATTATATTCCCCACGTCTCTTCGAGTCTCTCTTAGAGCGGTAAGGAGGGACTTCTCTTAGATTAATACGAGACACGCGAGCACGAACTGCATAATAAAATGTGTGCTCCTCTGGCTATCTCATGTGGCGAATGTTAACCGAGGAATTTTCCTCGACGTTAGCACGTAGAAATGTGCAAGATAAATGGAAAAATTAAAAATTAAATGATAAAATATTTCTTTGAAATAATCTCGAGTTTTTGATATTACTTCAAGAATTGCAAGAAGAACAATATTTTTCTACAACTGACATTTTCTTCTAGGCTATTTTTAAGCTTCTTACGTGATATTTAAATTATTAAAGTTTCTTTTTTGTTAGCGCGATTGTGTACATATTTGTTTTTTATTTGATTATAACTTTTGTTACAAAAGTAAAAATAAGTATTTTGTTACGCACGGTATCTTGTCAAGAATTATATATGTACATGTAATACTTTTGAATATTCTATTAAAAAAAATATATTCTATTTAAAAATATATATAATATAATATATAATATTCTGTTTAAAAAAATTTATATACATATATAATTCCGAAGAATATATTGTCAAAAAGAAAATTACTTGCAATATTGTTTAATGTACTATAAGAACACGGTCGACCAATTTGATTAACGTTGGATTTTTCTTACATCTGGAATAAGGTTTTACACTTTGATAAGAAAGACATTAGAAGGATTACTGTGGTTGATCTTCCTGTATCATTATCTTATCTGTAATTGAGCACATCCATTCTGTAACCAGGTGGCCTGCTTTCTGTCTGTCATTCATTCTTTTTCTGGTTGAGATAAACTTTAATTCACTTACTTTGTAAGATGTATCTAATTTAAATTTGAGTCTCTCTCCCTCTCGTAAAAAATTATTTTTTTCAAAAAATTTTTGTTAAAAAAAATTAGTATTAGTAACTTAATAAACGATTGTACACAAAACACAACAATAATTAGAACAACAAATCAAATCAGAACAACAAAACAAATCAAATCAGACTGTAGAAATATATATATATATATTAAACTTAAATATTTTTTATTTACATAAATCTGATTCTTATAAAATAATCACATAACAGTGATATTTGTGTATTTTAAGTTTATTTGTGCAAAACTACACGTACAAGATAAGCTATTTTTACAACTATAAACTCGCAAGATTTACAACTATAAACTAAGAATCAAATTGGTCAATAAGAACCGACGCAAGATGTTTTTGCGGAAAGAATGAATAAATATATATATATTTAAATTTTTCAGTGTAAATTATACTGAATTTGAATTGAAATTTTCAATTCGTAATTCATATAAGATGCTGGATTTGCATCACGTATATGAGAAATCCCCTTCTATTTTACGATCTCTTGCGGAGACGGAGCCAACCAACGACTCGTAGCTAACAAGTGTAGTTAGTGTAAGTTAGTGTATTTTGGAAAGAAATGATTTTTTATTTTTTAAACACGATCAGAACCGAAATTCTCTATTAGTTTTGATCTAAACTCCATAATCTTGATCTCACTTTAGCAAAATATTCTACCGATTATACCAATTATAAAGAAATGCCATTCATAAGATATACTATCGAACACGAATTGTCGCAACCGAATATGTACGTGTTAACTTTAATTAAATTTATATGTAAACTTACACATGTCTTCTTTTCAAAATTTTTATCAACAAGTTCTATTTGAATAAACAATTATGATAGTATTTTTTTGATTTGAAATTTTTAATTCGTAATTCATATAGGATTCTAGATTTGCATCACGTATATGAGAAATCCCCGTTTTACTTCCCTGTCTAAATTAATAAATTAATATTGCGAAAAAACACCTCGACTAGGAGTCGAACCTAGTATCTTCTTTCCGTGCCAACGTCTTTCCTATTCGGCCGCCGAGGCACTTTTTTCGTAATATTAATTTATTAATTTAGATAGAGAGGTAAAATGGGAATTTCTCATATACGTGATGCGAATCCAGCATCTTATATGAATTACGAATTGAAAATTTAAATTCAAATTTAGTGGTACAATTTACACTGAAAAATTTATATATATATTTATTTATTTATTCATTCTTTCCGCAAAAACATCCTGCGTCGGCTCTTATTGACCAATTTGATTCGTAGTTTAACTTTCAAAAGCTTTGTCTCTTTGTTGAAATTTACAACTATGTTCGACTTACAAATACAGAATATTTTCTAACAAGCAGTTTTCCTCGTTTGTGTCGTCATTATTTACAGACGCCGTCGTTTATACTGTCGCGTTAAGCGTCAACGTTTGCGTTCCGCAGATCCGCACACCAACACTGACTGATGTCAACGAGTTTACGTCCGACCGTTTTGCCGTGGTCTGTCTAAGTCCCGGATTACGAGCCTCGCGGCGTGAAAACGCCTGCACAAAATGAGACAGGTCGTGCTCGGCTCGGTTTCTAAAGCACAATCGCGTCTGCGCTATAACACGCAGCACTGAGAGCTTTTGTAAGATCGACTGACCGCCAGTTTGCAGGAATTTCTTCCGTTTGATAGACGCAAGTTTGAAATTGTTGAAAAATTTTACGTTCTCGTTTGCAGCCTGAAAAACGTTCGTATATTTATATGTATGCGAACTTCCAAAGGAAATTGAAGTCAATGAAATTTTATTCACTGACGATCATAACAATTATGCTTATTCTGTACTTTAATATTATTCTCTATATTTCTATTTAAAAAAAATAAAAATAAAAATATAAACACTGAAAACAAAAATTAATTAAGAAAAATTATTAATAAAAAGACAAGAAATTTTCCGTATTTAATTACCAAAAGCCTTGGAGTTGTAATAACGAACGAATTATATTTCTTTCCGCACGATCTAATTAACACTTCGTCATTAGTACCGCTGTCTGTCCTTTCATAGAATCGCAGCGATTGCGAGAAAGTCGAATAAAATCTCTCTTCGGGAAACGCGAACTTGGATTTATTTCATGCGCGCACGGACGAAAACCATCGTTGTTCTTTGCGGTCAAAGGCTTCGGTCTCCGGCGAAGTGTGACGTATAATGTGCCATCCCAACCGACTTTTCTCGCGTGTATCTCGTTGCCAGGCCGCATTAATATCACTGTTAACGTTTACAGACGGACAGTTCTGCGCGCGACTGCTATTCTCTCTCTCTCTCTCTCTCTCTCTCTCTCTCTCTCTCTCTCTCTCTCTCTCTCTTTCCTTCTCTCCTTTTCTCTTCCTCTTTCTCGTTCTTTTTTCCCCTTTATACGAACCCAAGTTCTCGTCGTTGTTCCTCGCTTTTTCACGACGAGCTGTCTCGTCTCACCTTTCTTCGCGTCGCTCATCCAACCACCACCGTCGTATATAATTCTCGTGACCAACGAGAGATTTCTATATGTACCTATGTGCGCGCGAAATGAACATCGGCCGTGTTGGTGTGAACGACACTTCATTAAAGCGACGAGCTGACGATTTTCCTTCTGTCCGGCCGAGAGGCGTTTCTCTCTTCATCCGTATTCGGGAATTAAAACGACGTATACTGCATCGTTAGAGACCCTTTACGGCGGGTTTATTCTCCGCGAAGTAATAAAACCATGAACTGGAAATCGTGCGAGAAGAGAGACGAAAACGTTTTGTGTATTTTTAAAACGACGCGGTTTAAATTATCGGTAATGCCGCGGCAAACGTGCGTCCAATCTTCGACGATCGTCAATTCAAAAAACATCGCTTTTTTAATTGAGAGAGTGAAACAATAAAATTGTCACAAACGAATCTCTCATACTCGAACGGCGCACACGTTGCGCAGTCTCAGGTCACGCAAGAAAATCGATATTGCTGTGATATATATTGCGGAACGCTGCGATTATTTTGATATCAATTTAGATAATAGCTGCGCGAGAGAGGATACACGCGGAAAAGCAACTGCATTATTTTTATCTAGTTATTGGAAGTCGTAATTTTATAACTGCAAAATATATATTTTTTTAATTTAATTTAACGATTTTATACGCTTTCAGATCAAAAAGTCAACCGTGTTCTAAAATATATTAAATTTTGTTTCTGTAAATACAAAGTGTTCGAAAAATTTTGACGAAGTCGTATGAAGTATGAAAATAGATTGTGTCAATCTGAATAGAAAAGTCTATTTTACCATTTTGCAAAAGTCGCAATATTTATTAAGTTATTAATTATTTAAAATGAATCAATAAATGCGTATGAAGTAAGGTCTGGATTCTGTAGACGTGTGTGATGATTTTCAATTGTAAAGAAAAAGGATTTACCTCATGCAATGTTCTAGCAACGAAAAGCAGAACAAACAAGCGAACGGCGTAACACAGCATTTTGCGATCAACTGATTTTCACGGCATACAATTGAAAATCATACACGCCTATAGAGTCTAGATTATTGTTTCTTACTTTTTTCATTGGCTCATATTCATTAATAACTTAAGAAATATTGCGAATTTGCAAAATAATAAAGGACTTTTTTGTTCAGACTTTACTCTGTTTTCATACTTTAGCTTTCTTTAGCTTCAGAATTTTTCAGACACTCTGTATATGACGCTTTTGAAAAAGATACCCATACAATGATCAGATTATAGATTACTTTTATCAATTCTCGTTAAAAATAATTACGTTTTGCATTAAAAAAACACCTCTATTAAAAAAAATGTGATAAATAAATATGAAAATAAATATGCCAATCTAGATATTAAAAATTAATTTCTAACAAAACCAGCGCGACACAAAATAAGTTACTCAATTGTAGAGCCGTCTAGTTTCCGCTCTATTTCTTATATCGTAGCACAGTGCTTTCCGCTCGGACGCCTTCGTGAGCGTCTCACGTCGACGTCTAAAGTGGTATATTCCTTGTTGAGGATACAAAGGATATAGGATATCTTATACTCCAGAGAATGCGGAGAATGCATTCTCTCTACGTCTTTGCCACGAATATATATTCTATAGAGAATATAGCATTGTGTATGTGTGTAACACCAGATCTCGGTTATGTATATAATTATGCAGCATATATGTCACACGCGATTATTATGACTGTAGCAACGATATTCTTTCGGTCGCTAGAAAGAATATAGGAGATTAAGCAGAAACACGTTTGTTTTGCGATTCTATGAGTGTGGTCTCACACAAATGTTTAAGTTCATGATGACGATGTTCAAATTTGTATTGATTAATCATTATTACGATAAAACTATCTACTTTGCTAAATATATTATATATTGTAATATACTAAAGCACATATCTATTTACTTTTACGAGAATGTAACTAGTTCCCGTCAAAGCAAGTTTGCTCGTCTAAACTATTGCATTCAAGAATAAGTGAGTAAGAGAGAGAGAGAGAGAGAGAGAGAGAGAAAGAGACAGAGCGAGAGAGAAAGCGATATTAAGAGAGAGTTTGCGACTGCTTAATCAAAGTTCGACAACGGATCGAATAAATTTGGTTCATACGTAGCCTCGAGCGGCAATGCGAATGCCTTTGATATCGACATAATCTGCTCGAAGTTGAAGTCTTCATAATCCCCCGGGTGCCCTTCAAAGGGATCCCGCAAGATGAAAAATTCTCATAAAACTTCATAAATATTTCAGAGATTCGCATAAGCGGACAATTAGGTTGAATTAGGAGTCTCCGGAGCAATATTGGTATTCAAATCGCGATTCTCTCAAGCTTCGAAAAAAACTAAGATCGTTTTTTAAAAATATCGTATATTTTAAAAGCTGGCTACCAATGAAATTTTTTATACAAATAATTATATTAAATTTTTATAAACCCTAATCTAAAGTTCTACACTTTTATAATATTTGCAAAGTACTTGCAAATATTTCTCATTTCTTTTGCGTTTGTAATGTACATTTCGACAATTTCATTATTATTATTTCTATACACCGGCTTGTTTCTATACAATTGACAATGGTTCCATTATCGCCACCGCCGACGCGCCAATATACCGAATTCACGAGCAAAGTATAGAACTTTGCACGACATTGTTTCGGCTAAAATCCGATTTGCATTGCGACGCCGCCCGATGAGTGCCGTTGTTCTCGTCGGGACGCACCGACGAAACACAGCGCGTATAAGTACTCTATGTTGCATATTCTCTCGATTACAAAAGTGCACGCGAGCCGGCTGGCTTTAATTCACACGCGCCCGATTCGGATGCGTCCGGCTCCGAATAACACGGTTACCGCCACGTGCAAAACCCGCCAATGCGAAATTGCACTAGTACAACCGGGGACTGCGTGTGCGGTTCTCCACGCTCTCCGACTAATCCGAAAATAACTTGTAAATTTATGAAATAGTACAGTGCCCGCAGAGATCGCGCGCGCGATAGTATCACCACTGGGGTGGTGGTTCCGCCACCATCGTCTGCCGCAGAACTCCACGACGATAACGTAGTGGAGTTCCGACGAGCATCGCATTAAGCGTGTGTCTGCATGGGGGCCGACGCGAGTCCACTGATGAAAATTGCACCGGGATGTGTGTTTCCCGAATCTCCCTCTAATGCGCGCACACACGCGATCAAGAGTTTCCATTATTCCGCGCCACAATTTGTATCCCGCTTATCGCGAGCGTGTGCCGTGTGTCTGTCTATTTACATGATCTGCGCGTGAAACTAACAAGAGAAAGAGAGACACACACACACATACACACACACATAAAGAGAGAAAGTTAAGTGTCGTATTATCGGAACGATGTTGAACATGTTGTTAACCATCTCGCATTTGTGATTCGCGCTTGTTGTTAACGCGCGCGGGTAACGTTATTGTACGCGTTCCGAATTTTGCGCAAGTAATTTTCAATTGCAAACAATCAAGCCGCTCTCCCGTTGAGCGGTTTGACAAACGAGACTTTCAGATCGCGATAACGTGTCCCTGGCGCTTTGAACGTGTCGGGAGCGCAATCCTGGTACGCGATGTCGCACACGAGCGTCAGCCAGATTAATAGCGGCTTAATGATGGCGGTTCCACGGTGCTTGGTAATTATGGAGAAACACGTGAATGTTTAGGCAGAAACTAGCAACGTCTCGGCACGGTAATTCCTCAGAGAATAACTGCGAGCTTAAGAGCGAGGAAGTTGTATGAACTTCCGATTACGATTCAGCGCTGAGACTCAGTCATTGAAGTTTACAAAGATCGGATATTCGCACGAATTCCTCTTATCATCTCTTGTACTTGCTCTCTCTTGCAAAGTAATACGAAACAAGAAATTGTTCCATTTCCCACAATTTAAATAAAATATTTGAAAAAATGTAGAGAAATGGTAAAATATTTGGTTTTTGTGAAATGTCTACTAACTACTCGCGCGCGCGTACTCTTTTATACGTAGTTTGTCGTTTAATATGCACAATTAATTTAATAAGTTTTATAAATATTATTCACACATTTCAACCTGCACTACAGTTAAAAACAAAAACTGATGAATATTTTATGCGTCTACAGTTAATAAAGGTATATCAGTATCGTGCAAAAATTCTTTCTTTTTTTTTTACTTTCTATGTAACTTCAACTTATTTGTCGAGCATCCATCTTTTCCTCTGGAGCCGCATTTAATAAAGTCACGCGTACATGTCCTAGCCAAACTGGAAAACTATGCGCGCGCGACGTTATTCAATGTACCTCTCTTTACCTTCGATCGCCGCTTCGAGCCTTTGTGCGGCCGACATGTTACGAGGGTTTAATTTTCGCTCATGGTACGTATCGCCCATTGACCCATTAAAGCCAGACTTAAACTTTAACGACTGCCATAAACTGCGGGCGGTGCGATGTATCTCCTTGTGTGGATGTCGGCCATATGTTAGTTTAGTGTGGCTGATGATGACGACGAAACGCGAGATCGACAGAAATCCGTTTGTGTTCGTCTTCTCTTGGCCATTCGGCTTATGAGTTACATGACCATAGTTACAGGACTCTCGTGTCGGAGACTACAAGACTTATCGAGATCTAATTATTACGCGGCGCGCTGTTAATTTTAGAAAAATTCTGCAATTATACATACACATTCTATTACAATAAACTTTGTAACGGAATTATACATTGCAATTGGCTTATTATTAGATATAATAAAGATATAATATAGATATAATAAAGACATATTATATTTTTTTATAATTACATGATATAAAAAATGTATATGTATGTGTATGTGTATATCTATAAAAATAGTGTAAAGAGAGCAATCTGAAAAATGACATACACATGAGCCAAATTAATCTCATTAACTCTCTTGAGTATACATGTGTATGTGTGTGTATATGATAGAGAAGATAATGAAAACTTTTAAATTGCATAAATGCAATTTAAAGAGAATAATTCGTTCTAAAAAATATTTTATGACATTTTCCCCTTACAAACCTTCATGTTGTATAAAAATTTCTATAGAAAAACTTTCTCAGTATTTTAGTAGCGTAATTTTTTCATAATAAATGTCAAAAAGACACTTGTACGTTTATTAACTGAAGAGTGAAAAATTGAATACCAATAAGTAATCTTATTATATTAGTTGATAATACTATGATGCTTACAACTAATTTTTATTAGAATGTGTAAAACACAATAATGTTTGCGCGATTATAATATATTTAAAACTTAACCGCAACCAGAGAGTTGTTCTGCGCAGATGACATCGTGATGCCGACAAATTTTTGGACGTTGCTCCCTGTTGCGGTTTGTATTCGTGCTGTACGCGATCTCTGTTATTTTGTCGTTCCGCAAATATGTACGACAGACATTATCGAAGCGCGACCGTGTCACAACGAGAGCTATTCGGCGGTTTGTCACCTCGATAATGAGTTATACAGGTTGACGGTTGTTTAATGATTGCAATTGGCTAGCATCCCGCAAATCCATTTCTTTTGTTTTTTCTCTACCGTTATCTTTGTCGTCATATTTTCACGATCACTACTTTTTACGTCTCTTTCGCCTTGACGTGTCGTTCGTCTTTCCGCTTTTGATTCGAAACAAATTAATTGACTGATCGACGTTGTTCTGTTTTGATTCACAAAGCTGGCTTTGTCAAACAAGAAACATTTTCTTCTAGAATTTATAAGAGAATAGTGTTTTAAATCTCTCAAACAATAATTATACGTACATTACCTATATTTGAGATATTTATTTACGTTTTGTTTTGTCAAATGATACCTATACTGCAAAAGTTCTACTACAAATTGTAGCAGTTTAATAATGTCACTATATATTCACTAGTTTTTTCTCTTTTACGTACATTGCGTTCGCAAAATCTTCGGCGTGAATCGTATACAGGTTTGGTTAACGGCCCGTATAAAGTTTACGAGCGTTGTGGCTAAAACGGCGAGAGAAATTTCTTTCGAAGAGATTCATTTCTCTGAGAGATAGAATTTCGTGTCGCCTTAAGGTTCACGATACACAGTTGCCCCGCAATTGAGTTATTTTTGTCGAATTTAATTATCTAATAGCGCTGATGAAAAGCCACGAACAAGTAATAAAAAAAAGTTTAAAAAATCAAGAAAAATTTAGCTAAAAATATATTTAGAAAGTAAAATTTTATATACACATACTCTATGTAATTAAGTAATATTTTCTTCTATTTAAATAAATATAGTAGCTTATTCAATATATCGAAATACAACTTTTATGAGAATTGTAGATTGTCCGAGAAAAGAGACCAGTCATCGAAACCAGTCGCAAGAAACCTCAGATGTTATTAACAGATTTTCAAAAAACGATATTATTGGGCATTCTTTGTAAAATTGCTCTAGTGGTTGCGGCGATTCTAAAATAAAGACTCCGGTGGACCGGTAGTTGCGGACGCGCTTTAAAGTTCTCCTCGAGCGATCGAGGTCGTTGGGACACTTCTGTGTTCCCTTTGTTTGGTGTTTACGCTGCTGCACTGGGACTACAGCAGCGGTAGCGTGCCTGGCGGCGGATCTCGACGTCGTGGCTGCGATGGTCCTGGCCAACGTGCGGGGTGACGAGGGAAACAACAAGGGTGAGGTCGTCGGTGCGCCGGGGAGAGAAGCTTTCATTAAGCTTGCATTGTCCCAGCACCGCGCTATTATAGCCGAGTGAATAACTTCGAGCTATCCTGTAGTCATGCCGCCCTGTCCTTCCCTTCCTCTCTTTCTCTCTCTCTCTCTCTCTCTCTCTCTTTTTCTTCTTCCTTTCTCTCTCTCTTTCCTTCTTTTCTCTCCTCTGTTTCTCTTTCACTATGTTTATTTATTCTTTTTTATCTTTTTTTCTGTCTCACGTTCCTCCCTCATTCTCTTTTCTTCCGCGTCCTACTTATTTTCTATTGCTCGACTCCTACATCTTCGCTCCTACCCATCACATTTCTCGGCAGCTCGTCTTTCTTTTCGTGCAATTTGATGCATCTTCAATTTATTTCGCGACTTCGACGATCGTCCCGTTAGCGACGGCGCGATATTAACGATCGGAATGGACGACATAACGATAACGGCAAATCGTTCAAGCGGCGCCGAAGCGGCATCGTGCGCCGTCCGACTAGACACGATGATTTCCACTTCTCATGAAACGGCGCGTCGTCGGTGTGGCCTTTTAACGAATACAACTCTCAACGCCCGTAAAATCTTGACTATCCCTGTTTGTTTAATTACTCGCTATGACCTCATCGTACCTCGTTTCGTTCAACGATTTTGATCTTCTCGTTTTCCCGATTGTTCTCTTGTTAACTCCATCAATTGTCGTGTTATATATACATCAGCATACACAGAATTGTGAATTTCATCGTCTAACATTTTGTTAATAAGGCGAAGAGAAGGCTCGTGTTATGAGAGAGAGAGAGAGAGAGAGAGAGAGAGATATGAGAAGAGAAGAGAAAAAGCGAGATAAAATAATTGTCAGAAATGATGTCAGAAACATGTCGCCGGCGATGATTATATTTGAGTTTTGACGACCACTCGATATATTTAATTATTTGTTCTCAAAATACTTTTTCTTAATAAAACGTACATATTGTAACACTTGTCTTGCTCGCGCGGTCTTTGTCTTCTGCATTACATCTATTCGTTGATAATGTGAAGTTATGCCGTTGCGCGCATAATGTCGCTCCAGGCGAAAAGCTGGTTTATATTCGTGAAGTGAACTCCGTACGAAAGCAGGTCACAGTAAACTTTCATAGTGGAAATAAGCATTCTACGAGAGAGAGTTGCGCGGACAACAGATTTATGCAGGAAGTGAAGCAAAAAAAATAATTTGTTGAAGTCACAAAGTTCCAATTAAAAATTTGTTGAAATATTAAATCAACATTTTTTTATAAAGATACTTTGTATAAATATTTTGAGCTCTCTCGAATAGTGAACAAAAAGTGATAAGACATAAATATAAAAAAAATCTTTCCCTCTTTAAATTGCTTCTCAGTACAGTTTGGTATTTCTATTCGAAAATTGGCTATTTTTGCGGATATAGAATTTAATCTATAGTGACTATTATCTATATCTTCGCAAAGTGGAATTTTCTTTGTACAAAGAATGACTTTCGAATGCGTAGAAACTAGATTATGCTGGTCAATACATTTCTGGGATTGCCGCGTGGAGATCTTATTTGAAAATTGCGAACTATCAGGATGGCTGGTGGAGTTGCCTGCAAAATAAGAATGCAATTCGCAATCACTGCGATCTCTTGAATTGGTTATTAAACTATTGCGATCTCTTGAATTGGTTATTAAACTATTGCTACTCTCATTCTGAATTTCATTAAAGAAGTCAATTAGAAAAACCGTAGATTCTATATATTTGCGAAAATCGAATAAAGCTACATAAATGTGTTAGGACGAATTTAGCTCTACGCTTTATTTTGCACAACACTGTCTTTTCGATTTCGTGCTATGTTGTGTAGGAATTGAAATTATATACGATTATATTTCCGTTAAATGTTTTTCGATCTTAGGAGTTCTCATAACACATTATATGTTATCGTCAAAATTGTATATTTGCGTGACTCTCCGACAAACAAGGCGTGACAAATATTTTGCTTTTCATATTTAATGTACTTGTTGTCTGTTGACGAGTCTAAGCGAAACAAGAAAACAGAGGTGACGATAAAGCGTTTAATGCTGAGAAGAAAGAGAAGATTCGCATCCGTTGAAAAGACAAGACGCGCGCTTTGTAACCGATTAACTATCGCTCATTTGGAACTTTATATATTTTCACATTATTAAATACAATTTTTTTAACTTTAATAACTACTAATTATTATTAAGTAGTATTATAACTACTTATTATTTAAACAAATAATCCATTTAAAATAATCCTACAGTTGTCATCACAATTTTGCATTTTTACTAAAGTAGAATATTTCAGGCGCGATCAAAATATATAGTGTCTATAATAATCAAATTTGCTGCGATGTAATATCCGCGTATTCGTTTTTAGTGCTTTCGTGAGATCGTACAGACGTGCCGAAGCGGGTGCATTGATGTTGCGGTATTGACACTAATTGCTTAATATCTGTTTCAGATACTCCGTCGTTCGCGATAACGCGTTTACCTGGTTTTGGAATTCCAATTGTCGAGGGGATGTCTGTCAGCCTGAAATGCGAAGTGGACAGCAATCCGGCCAGTGCTCCAATTTGGCAACGCGGTAAGTGGCAGACTAAAAAAAAAAAAGAAAAAAAAAAACAAACAATACGAAGAAGTTGATATTTTGTCTAATTCGATTGAGTAGAGATTTATGCGGATAACAACAGCTCTTTGAGCTCTTAATTTTTGAATGATCAATTTTTTGAAATTATGCACAGTATACATAGAATAAGCGCAAATAAAAGCCGGAGAAGTATCTCGTTGATATTCTAATTTTCATCACACTACCGCCACTCATTTCCCCGACAGATTTTCGTGAATTTAAAGCTGGTAATCACATTACATGTATCACGTTATTTCTCTTGCATTTAAAGTCCGCTATTTGAATGGCGTGGCGATTAACTCTTCTCGGCAGTAACGTTATCCGTATTTTACACGGCCGGTAATTTTTGGCAATTTAAATACGTCCGTGTTAAATACGGTAATGAGACTTTTAATGAGTTACTGTCGCTGCAAATAACCTTTTTAACCAGTATTTTGTAAGTGAATTGTAATCCATTAATTTACATTGCTTCTGTAAATATTTTTATCTCTTTAAACAACTTTACAATTTTAATTTACAATATTTCTTTTTTGTAAAAAAAACTAACGACGATTAATAATTTTTATAATTAATAATATAAAATTTAATCTCATTCACAAATCAAATTTCGAACAAATAAATTTGATTTTCAAATAATAGAAAAAATTTTACAATTTTTGTTGTATTTATTTGGTTTAACTAAAAACAGCATATATATTTTGTGTGACGAGAAATTCATCGACAAAGAGAACTCTGTCAATATTTTACCATTTTGTTAATTCGCACAGGAGGAAAATTTTACTCTGACTTGATAGAATTGCAGTATAGTTGTGTATATACAATTGACGTTCATATCTATTAACCGTTTGTATTGTTTTATGTTTTAATGAGCAGATGACAATTCTCGTAATTATCAAACGCAAGTTGCGTCAATTTTGATTTTGTTCTCTTTTCATTAGTTCTATAAACTATCAATGCTATATTGAGTGTGTTTTGGGAGTTCATTATAAATAATGTTACTGTTTCAAAATGAATGATCTCTTTGCAAAACTCGGAAATTTCATCTCTTTAACAGACCTATGGAAATATAATTAAATTACACGCAACCTCAAAATAATACATATATTGAAATTACTATTCTTTTTTAAGCATTGTTTGAAATAAGTTAAATTAAAATGTAATTTAAATCGGTATTACGAGTCTAATTTGAATCTTTTTAAAATTCATGCAATTGATGTTATCTCAATCTTGACAAAACGATTATTCTTGCCTGAGTAAGTTTCTACTACATTTATGATCTAGGAAGAAAAATCAGAAAACAGATACTTGTGATGCGTCTTTACATGCATATGCAGGACGCTGTTGTAGAAGCATGCAGCGAGTTGAGAGACACACGTGCATTATTTCGCGTGCAACTCCCCGTTTCCTGCAACTAGGAAACGCGTCACGTTGTAGACACGTTAGCGCGGGCACGTGTAACGGCAACGTGAGCATAATTTAATCACTGTAAACAGGCACTTGGACGGGATAGAATCTGATGCACATGACCCATCCCGGCGTAATATAACGGCTTCGTAATAACACCAAAGGAGATGTAACTTATCTGCAAACGCGTGCATCGATGCATTAATGAGCGTGACATGCTTGGAATCGAATTATCGCCGTTTTGCCACAACGACCTCTTGCACAACAACTTGAATTGCGTAACTGCTACTCGTACACGACAATGTACACTGAAAAAAAAAAACAGAAAAAATTTTATAATTGTAGAAATAATATTATTCGAGACGAGATTTCTATTGCATATACGCGTGAGAAATTCGCGCTTTTTCATGACATGTAAAATAAATGTGTAAATGAACACTGCATCGCAATATCGAAGGATTAATTGTGTAAATAATAGAGAAGATGCGTTATAGTAATTATACACGCGAATTACAGTTATTTATGATATTAATATAATATCATAATTAACGCAAACCGCAATAATGTTCCAGCGTAATAATTTCATAGCCAAAATTCCTAGTAAACCTCAAAATGGGTAATGTACACTTTATGATGACACAAACATCCCTGCTAGAATCACACGCTGCGAATTTGCGTCATCTCTCGAGCGGTCATTACACCGCGTAATTAAGTCAACATTAAACGATATGTAAGTTCTGAAACACATCTGGTTGCATAATAGATATCATCTTTAATGGAAAGAGGCGGATCTTCACGGCATTCACGCGATTTCTGTCGACCTTCTCGACCTTGTCGTCTCATCTTCGGAGATCTCGGGGTTGAGAATCGGACGGAAAATGTGCGGTACTCGTAATCACATTATTATCGCGCGACACCGTCTACCACTTCGACACCACTAGGAAATCGGGACAATGGACATTTCCCCCGTACATCCTCGCTGGTCCCCCTTTCATCCTGCCGGTTCTCGCCCGGCCTTTCATTCCGATAGACAGGTGAACGCGCTCGATATTCCCGTCCCGATGAGCTAACTACGGTTCGGCATTAAAGGGGATTCGCACGCTGCGTCATGTGCCAGGCAACATCGAGAAGGCTGTTACGCGGTACACGCGTGATACTACAGAGCGGCGGGTTGTTCCATCTAATCTGCTCTATTGGCCGACATCCGTTAGAGAGAAAGAGATAAGGTAGAGCGCGAGCGATTATGCGTATCAGATGCGACGTGACTGCGCGATATTTTGTGGAATGAGAACACGGAAGCTGCACAGCTGTTGATTAACTGCCACAATGACCGACAAATTCGCTGGCGTTACATTGATACATATGTAGTAGTAAAACGTTAAATATTTCTACACCTAAATATTCTAGTGGAGAGATCAAATCGAGAACAATAAGCAGTTATACATACATTTTTCTACATTTAAAAATATTAACATTTACAAAATCGAATAATGAGGTCAATATCGAGCATAAAAATAAGAATTTAATAGATAATAATACAATTGTGAAAACAGATTTACATCGCACAATATTTCGAACTCTCACTGTAATCTTCTTCAGTCGCAAATTGCATAAAGTTAAGATAGTTAAAATATAGTTAGCAATAAGCAGTCGCAAATTAAACGAATGTAACTCAAGAAGAAATAAGAGTCAGACGTTGACTGTGTGTTTTCAAGCTTTGCTGTCATCCTTTGGTAATTATACTTTTTTTAACTCCGAACTATCTTCTAGACTTTGAGCATGTTTACCAAAAAAATTTTTTACATGGATGACTATCAACCGTTTCACACTTACTTCTTCTTGCGTTACATTCGTTTAATTTGCGATTACTTATTGCTAACTATGTTTTAACTATCTTAACTTTATGCAATTTGCGACCGAAGAAGACTCCAGTGAGAGTTCGAAATATTTTGCGATGTAAATCTGTTTTCACAATTGTATTATTATCTATTAAATTCTTTTTTTTATGCTTGATATTGACCTCATTATTCTATTTTGTATTTACAACATGAGCGTTTTTATTTTTTATTGTTACTTTATTAACAGTTAGTTTTCTATCTATCAATATTGATGTGTGTATGTGTGTGTGTGTGTGTTTACTTATATATAATGAATATTATATATAATATTATATCTATATATATTGTAGCAAAGATTATATAAGTAATTTATATAATAAAAAAACAAATTTTTTTATTATAAAATTATTATATACAATAACGATTTTATTATTTATATATTATTTTACAAATCATAAAATTCCTCTTTAAATTTAATCACAAGGATTAATTTTATGTGTGAAAAATTTACTGATTTATTGATAAGAGCTAATAATGATATAACGCTAGTACATGAGAAGGTGCAGATCAGCAATAACTAAGTGACATGTCGACAATCGCGAGTATGATTAAAATATAGATTAATCTGAGATTATCGCGATTTGCAGTATCGAGAATTGCGTTATAGTCAATTTGTATATTCAAATCTGCAAAAAGGCGATATAGTTCAAGTACCATTTGCGCATTCTCTTTGTTATAGAAGAGAGCTTGCCTCGGCCGCTTCCTCGGTCTGATAAATATTTAAAACTATAAGTCTATAATTCCTTCCTGAAAGAGCAGTTCCCTGCTTGAGCTTTTAATCTCACCGTTATTTCATGCTTCAAGCTCAATCTGTCTCATCTTAATCTACTGGTCGACGTGTGTATCGATCAAAATGAGCGATAAAAATCTGCCTAACAAGTTACTACAATTACCGCGATACAAAAGAAACAAAATTGAAAACAAAAACACTGATTGACACCGTATTTGTAAAAAGTGCTCAAACTGTTCGCTATTCTTGTTCTTTCGTTTGCGAAAAATTGCAGCTAGATATCAGCTGCCGCAGAATCGCGGTTCTTGATCTTGCAACAACATTAATCCACATAATCCATCGTCTCGCGAGTCATACGGCGAATCTAACTGCTCGCGACAATGTACAGCTATATATAGCAATAGACATTGCAAAATATTACGTACGTCCGACGATAAAAGTTGAATTAGCTTTTCTTTTAATAAATATAACATTCGCCAGTTCTCAAAAGACGCAAACGGAAAAATCATCATTCTAATATGCGATGCGAATAAGACGCAAAATATAGCATTTATCTAGCGCAAATCAAGTTTCAAAACCGCGTTCTTCCGCTCTCTGTCTCTTGCAGTTTTCCACTTGCTTTAACAAATTTATAAGTCAAAGGATATTTAAACATACTGAGATTTACAGAAATTACCATTCTCATGAAAATATCCTGCATTTTGCACGCATTTTATAAAAAAGCGGTCTATGCATTGCCACGCTTCGTTGAGAACGTTTTGCCTCCGCTCACACATACACCCACACATACACACACGCACACACGGCGAAAATATGGAAACGCGCGAAATCCAGGACTATAAATTTCGCAATGCGCGCACCGTTGTAGTTGCGGTATTAAATTTCGGTCGCGTGTTATATCCGCGTGTCGGAGATACGGTTCTCGATACACATAGTATGTACTCGCAAAAATCTGTTTATCCATTAAATTCCGTGCATTCTACCGTTCCGTTATCGCCGGTCATTAGCATAATTAAATCACGCGAAAGCGTCGCGCGCATTACGAGGCGTATTATTGCGCCCGTTGGTTCACCCTCTTTTGCGGTCGGCTGCTATATTTTTATTGAGCCAAATTGAATCCGCCGAATCGTGCATCTCCATCTCTACAGCGCCGCCCGCGAGATCACTCAACCTTTTTTCGGAATTAAGGTTCTCCTTTCCCGGTCTCCCCCTCTCCCCACCTTCAATTGCGATTCGCTTGAAATAGGATTTACGGCGTATACACACCGTCGTGGATCGGTAACGACGTTGCTTTTTAGCTTCCTCTGCTCTCCTCCATCCGATGCGGTGAATAAAAGCTCGCCACAGCATAATTTCCTTTATTCATTGTCAATCAGCGCGGCTTGAGAATCGGACGGGATGGAGAGAACAGGATGGGTCGGGGCGAAAAGGAAGAGAACGAGAGGGATTTTCGCGCGCGCGGAGTTCGGGGGCAGACCACTTTCTTGATTAGACCGTAGCGTTTAAACGGGTGAACCCATTACATTCGTTAAACGTGCTCGTTGCGCCGGCGAACTTTTCGCTTAGGTGCATCCCGACGTGGGGCCCGGCGCTCGGCCGCATTACTACACTTCGCGGATCGGCCGCGCGCCATTGCCATGCACTTCTTCCAAGTGAAAATCGGGATCGCGATTCGCCCGCAAACGAATCGGACGGGCGGAAATAAATATTTAAGAGCTGCTCTTGCCGCTTTCTCCGGAAACGCGCGGATCGCACAGCTACAATAAGAAATGTATGATTTCTCGAATCATGTTGAAGAATACATTTTTCGCACGTCTCTCGCATCGGAGAGTCGATTGAAGTTTTGATAATTTTAAGCGCGAAGAGATCTCGTTTTCATGCAGTTACTTCGCAATTAGTGGCCATGTTGTGTGCCGGAGAATTGAGTAAGATAAACAACCGTCTCATTTACCGTCGATTTTATAATGACTTTGTGTTGTGATATAATTAATCTTCAATCAACATTACACAGAAGTAATAAAACCAAAAATAAAATTGAATTAAATACTTATATATGTACATATATATATGTATATACACAATGTACGTGTATTATATCATTTGTATTTATATATCATTAGTATTATCCTATCTGTTCCGGAGATTTGCGTCGAGTATAATCAATGCGGAGAATCAACTCGCGCGCTAGTCCGCTAATGGTTTTTATAAGATTAGTACTGCACACAGCGAGTGTTCTCTCTCGAAAAAGCAGCTGCGAGTTCAACGTGGCCGATTAAATCGCTTTTCAACCAACTTTTTTAATCCGCCCTTCCACGTTCCTATTTCTGCTCGTTAAGAAATAGTTTTTTAATTCCCTTTATTTAGCCCGGATCCGCATCAATCCGTGTACATTTATACATATACGACTGTCTGATCAATTTTATACCCGCGATAACTGAAATTTCTTCTTGATTAATCATTTTTTAATTTCTTGTTGATCATTCAGAAGAATGCGAAAGACACACTCGCGAAACAGAGATTTTGACGCAAAGCCGTTACTACAATAAAGTACCAAATTCACTTTGGCAACGTGAATCAACGATTAACAATTTCGAGTTCGACAGTCTCGTGCGCGGCGCTCCATTCACATTTCGAGTGAATCACGATCGTCTTTCAATCTCTGGATGTCTGTGAGTTATTTATTGTCCGTTAAAACTTTGCGCAAAACTGTACTTTCCTTAACGTGTCCGTAGTCGTACAGGAGAGAAAGAAATATGTCTCGAAAATAAAGAGTGCATGTCCTACGTTATTTGACATGTTCGAGAGACTCGAAGAACATAAAAGTGATTACATTGCACGATGTATTGAAAAGATGTAAAGATTTATAGTCGATTTATGTTATTATGCTTTTCTCACGTTAAATTTATTTTGTTCTTTCGACGCAGATAGATGTGACAATTTACTTTGAAAACTTTTATTTTAAAAATATAAATTTACTTTGCATGAGTAAAAACTAATATAGAAAATAGGTACATAGAATAAGTACATCATATGTCAAATTTATCTTTCGAAGCTCTCTCTCTTTCTCTCTCTCTCTCTCTCTCTCTCTTTCTCTCTTACTCTCTTTCTTAATAAAAAAAAAAAAAATATTGTGCTATCCTAATCTAGGATCTATACATTCGGAAAACTGGATTGTATGTAGCTTCACTTGTCTCGTCGTTGAGTTACATAAAATGCTGAGAACAGCTGCAGCCGTCATTTTCTGCTGCGATCAGCAGCGTACGAGTGATAAGAACTATGATAGACGACCTGTTATTACCAAACGTCAGAAGGCACTGTGATTTCCGCAAAAATTATTACTAACTACCGCTCCGGACTAACGATTTGGCTCTAAACGTATCTGATATATTACTTTTGTATATGTGTGTGTGTGTGTGTGTGTGTGTTTGAAGGAATGATATTGGATACGGATTCTCTCTTATTTCTCATATTTTCTATTGCTAGTAGGAAAAATTAGGCAATTGCGTTGCACACAAAAGTTTCGCTGACGTTTCTTATATAACTTTATACATGAAAAATAAATTTGTTAATGTTAACTCTCAGGCACCTCACGGAAGTCAAAAGGGAATAATGCCTTTTTAAATCGCGCGCCATTTCTATGCAAAGCTGAAACGCTGCCAAAAACATTACCGAACAAACATATATGAATTCGCATAAGACTCTCATTTTCACAATTCATGTACTTTGACACAAATGCGCATAAGCGCGTTGAGCCAGCTAAATCTAATAAAATTGTGTATTTACATTTATATCATTCGTGTGGAAAATAAATTCAATTTTTCTTTTATTTATATATTTTTTCTTATTATCATATTAACTCAGTAAATTTTATACTATTAAACGCAACTGTTTATATTAGCCTCTATTGCCTCTACATATGTCAGTCCACATGCACATAATGTTCGAAGTACCTCACATCTACATATATATACGTATTGTATTTTTTATCTTGCTTTCTCGGCGCATATATCGCTTATTGAAAAGATATGTGATTACTAATATAGTATTTTATTACATATATGGCACAGTGTGAGACTTGAGACCGCGTTTACGTTTAGTATGTTAGATTTAGAGTTAGGATAGACAGACTTGATATTATACACGGAAGTGTCGCCACATAATGACGAAAAGAAGAAGAGCACGCTCAACCATTAAGCACTCTGGTGGCTAGTGAAATTTGATGTCCGACGTTTCTTAAACCTATTTTTCGGGATTTCGGAACTTTGTATCCAGATATCTCCGTTTAAAAGACACGGAGGAAAACAACCACGAAATACTTTTTTTTGTGTTTCGATCTCAACTTTCAATTGAGTCTAGGCCGAATTGATCGGTTTAGCCGTTGTTGAGATCTGAAAATTTCGAAATTTTCAATCGGCGATACTCGCGTAAAATGAGGCACGGGATACCTCGCGCAGCGCGCGCATTTCCATTTCCTAGTTGCTGAAAACTCAGCGAGTTTGCGTATGGCATAGCCATGAATCGCAGTGCTTCTCTTGCTCTTCGGTGTACTTATTCCCGTGTCTCCAGTGCTATAGTTATCAGGGCGCGTTGATGCCCGCGCCTCTTGCAGTACGCCTTTTTCTCCCGCTTTCGCTCGTCTCTTTCCAGTCTCACATTCCAGTTATCTAGATTTACACTCCTCTTGCATTCGTTTACGTCCTTTGATGTTGTCAGCTCTCGGGGCGGTAAAGCGTCAAAATACACAAAAAAATACAAAAACAAAAACTTTGACTTCCTTATCGTAAGACTAATTTACAAGCCTTACTACCGATTTCTTCATACCTTCCGATGGCTATCTTCTGGATAAAGATATTTGTGATACATGTAATATCTTTTAGATAAAGTTATCGAGAACTATCTAGAAGTGAAAAAATTAGCTGTTAGAGAATCCTGCTATTGGAGAGGTTTGTAGTGCCGAACTCCCGCGGAGAGCATAAGTTTTGCAGCGAAGAAAGAGCGGCGTGACTACACGTCACACACACACACACACACACAATTTTACATACATATGCATCAAGAAGCACGGTAGTGTCTCGCGGCAAGTATACGCGCCAACACATGCTAATATCGGCGATTTTCTAACATTCAACCCTCATACTTCAAAAAGTATTTAAAGAAAATAAACTTCATTATAGTGTTTGGGAAAGCTCTTGGGTAAGCTACAAAAATGTGCGATAAAAAATAGGGTTTCATAAAAAAAAATTGATGTGACTTTGATTTGATCTTAGTGATGTCATCCAAGGTCAAACTGATACGATCAATAAATAGATTTTTTTAAACCTTACAACTTTTGTCTGAAACACTTTTTCTAAAAACGCTTTCTTGAAGAGTTATTCAAGATTCCATCTAGGAACTTTTTGGACACTGTATATATGTGTACATATATAAGGGCGTAGCCCCTCCCCTGCAGGGGGGCAAAGCCCCCCTTGTGAGGTGGCGCAGCCACTCCTTGCCTACACACTTACAACACACAAAAAATGTACATGGAATCGAAAAATAAGTTCATTTATAAAACTCTCCAACTTTAACCAGCCGTGTTAGTTACTTCTAGGATTAACTAAAAACATAACAGTGAAAGTCCGAAAAACAAAACTATTTCGGATTTTCACCAAAACGCTTGGTTTTTCAGCGCATTAAAGACCAAAGTGAAGTCAATCCTAGGATTCACTTCACTTCGGTCTTTAATGCTAACATATACAATATTTCCCCTGTATCACATACTATCGTACACGTATGGAAGGGAGAGGGACTCCGCTCCTCCCCATAAAAACCTAACCCAATCTAATCTTTAATATGTCACAATTGCGTACATTGAAAAGTATGCTAAAAACCTTATTTCGGGCTTTAACTATGCTCCGTGAATTGACTAGTAAATCCTAGGACACCTCACTTCGGTCTTTAACGCTAACATATATTTTTTAGTTTTTCTGTGTTTTGTTTTTCTGGTTTTTTAAAATTTTGTTTTGCCACTGTGGCTGTCAAAGTTGTACTGGAGATCTGAAATGGCCGTTACGTTCCTCTCCTATACAACTTTTTTTTAGGGCGTCCTCTTTCCCTTCCCTCTGTAAATGCAAGTAGATTTTGCGAGGACACGAATGACCCTAGTTTGCAGTTTAATTATAACAGTTGAGTATTTTGTGTGTGAAATATCTGCTTATTTTTTTATATTCTTACTACTTTTATATTTGTCATCTAATTCTTAATCTATTTTCTTACTACGTATCTTACTTTCTTTTTTATTGTTTTTATTATTTTTCAAAATTATTGTTCACGTGAATCAGTAATAAATTGTTAGTTGTCTGTTAATATTGTGTATAATTTTCTTATTACAATTCGCGATTCGATCAGTATTAGCGTCTGGACTGCCCTATTAAACTCAACTTCTTTCCGTAAAGCCAGAGCTGATCGGCTCAATGCACTGAGCGATGCAGTATTTAGTGCGGTAACGCATCTGGCTACCAAAAATTCTGTTATAGAACTTGAGTAAAAAGGACAAAATATAATAACTTTCACAATTATTAAAGAATTCTTTGGGCTCTGAAATTTCTAAACTAATAAATATATATATGGTAATAAGAGCCGTTCGCAGGATGTTGTGCGGAAATATACGTGCATATATACAGGGTGTCCCAGTATGACTTTAACATCTCTCGTAGGCAGGTAGAAGGAGTAAAACTGAGTCGAAAAGTCCTGAACCATTT
>QVNW01000764.1:0-74436 GCA_014825475.1 Pseudomyrmex flavicornis | reverse complement strand
TACATGTATATATATGTTCATATATATACGCGCGTATTTCCGCACAACATCCTGCGATCGGCTCGTATGACCGTGTATTATTAAGATTTGTCGAATATGTTTTGTTACTCTCCTAACGACCATCAATCACATCGATAATGTTTTTTCGGGGAATCACGGGGCAAAGAGGGAGAAAGGAAAATTGTGTGCACCTAGTTTCTGTTAAGCGTAAGAAATGGCACGAGTTACCCGCGACCTCCGCCCTTTCTCCGCCGCGTTCTAGGAGGGGAGAGCGATTTCCTCTTGCGAGATGCAACATGCCGATTGTATCTTGAGGCGTCGCGCGAACAGCTGCGGAGCACACACGTTCATACCGCGCGTGTATTGCACGCGTGCACGTACATCACGTGAAATGCATCACTTGCATTTTTCTCGCCCGGATGTTCCTCTCGCGAAGCGTTGTCGTACGAGAGAGAGAGCGTCGCGAGCGAATTTACATGCGCGCGTGTAAGCAAACGTACGCGTGATTACATCGCGGTAGAAGAGGAGAGAACAATTTCGGCGCTTTAAATTACATTTAAATTACATCTCACGAAGAGCGAAGCGAGAGAGATCGATGAAACTTCCCTCTCTTTTTCTCTTTCTCTCTCTCTGTCCTTCTCGCGTATTATTTTTAGAACGATTCAATTTAATACCGTTTTCTCCTTTTTTGTTACAATAAACGACGGATATTTTATCACTTTTTTGTTTGCTTGTTTTGCTCGGTTCTCCCGTGCCCGATAGGAGGAGGAGCTTTGCCGATCGATAGAATGCGCGCGAATGGCGGACAGGAATTTTCGGAGGCACGCAATAATGCAATGCGAGATCGAACATTTTATTATCCTGAAAATACAGTTGCCGCTCTCTTTCTTTCTTTCTTTCTTTCTTTCTCTCTCTCTCTCTCTCTCTCTCTCTCATGTTGTGCGCACCGCGGAGAAACAATTATCGTGACTGTCATGAACGTGTACAACGAGATACGTTATCGCTCGTTTAACTCGATTCTTCCATGAGAGAGAAGGTGGGCAAACAAATTTCTTTGTTTACGTCAAGTTAATTAATAATACAGAGGAAAATATAAATGTCGTTATCAAAAGCGAAGTATTATACGATAGAACGAAAATTTCCAACCGCGCGATTAAAATTCTACAAGAAGATAACACACGAAGCCCGATCTTTGCACGATCTTATAAATCAGCATTATTATATATCATCGTTTCACGACGAGGATAAAACACAGAGTTGTGACGCACACACACAATTTGTACCTACATCAGAGATAGAGAAAACAAAACTTCATGTCACAATTTATCGCTTGTTTTTTTTTTTTTTTTTTTAAGCAAATACAATTTTAAACGCGATACCGGTTCATCAAACCACTTTTTTATATTTGCAAAAAATAAATTAAATGTATTTATGTACGCATATAAATTGCTTTGTATCACGATGACGCAAGCAATTTTGCTAGTATATTTATTATACATATATATTTGCTTTTTGAAGTCAGTTTAACAAATCATCTGATTACAAAGCGCGCTTTATCGAATTCTTGTGCATTATTTACATTGCTGATTACGATGTGAACGTGGTCACATCGTTTCTCGTAAAACCCAGGAAGCGAAACACACCGTGAGTTTCGTCACTCGCTAGTCGATAGTCAGTCGCGCAATCGATCAACGATCACGACTCACCTGTGCGAAGCTTGAGCGTATAGCCGAGCCCAAAACATCGAACTCGGTTATTTATCGCGAAGAATGTGTATTTGAAAAATTCGAAGTCGGACGCGATAAGCGTGTAGTTACAATCTCTAACACAATTGACTGACATATATACGAGCGCTTTAAACCGGTTTTTCGTGATAATCGAGAGAAGAAAAGTTCTCAAACATTGCCGCGCGTGGCAGAGTTATTCAAATCTTCGATTTATTTGTTAAAGCTCGTCGTGACTTTGTTAACAAATCGTATTTATATGTAACCACACAGAAAGAAAGAGAGAAAGAGAGAGGAAGGAAGAGCGAAGAAGACGGGCCAATCTCGGCCCGTCTTTTCGGAGAAGGTTGGCATAATAATAGAATGCATTTTCCATTTGTCCAATTCCCAGCAGTAATTACATCGGCCTCTCTATCGGCTTTGCCGACGCGCCTCTGTCCTCTCTCAACCACCCTCATCCGTTTTCTCTCTGCACCCTTTCTGTTCCACCATCACGCTCCCTCTCCCCTCGTTGCGCCACCGTCAAAGCAAAAATTACTTCTGTACACATTTTCGGTGAAATCCTCGCACTTCACTCGTCCGCGAACAACGAGAGAGAGAGAGAGAGAGAGAGGGAGAGAGAGAGAGAAAGAGAGAGAGAGAGAGAGAGACGCTCGTTATATAAAAATAAAGATCTGATCAAAAGTTCGCACTTTCTTTCCGTGATTTTTTTCCGAAAGTCGGAAAAACCGAAGCTAATTAACGAGATCGTTCTTATTATTAAAGATCGCGGCCGAGATATAACACGAGTAGACTGAAAACGAAATGAGAACTTAATTAAGATGAAGCGGCATTATTTAACAAAACGGTGGCGCTTGTGCGCGATATATCGATTTTTTATTTTAGCGCACCTCGAACACGAAGCGCGCGCCAAAGAGGAATTTTCGTCTTCGTCGATTCCACGCGCGGCGTAAGAAAGAGAGCAGATGCTTATCGTTTGTCGATTTTCCCACTTGACCCGTTTCGAGGCTTCCCGACGCGATTCCTCGCGCAAAGAAAAACTCATCGGAAATGAATAAGAAAAATAGTGAGACGAACGCAAATCGACATTGTCGGCGATCACAATGCACAACTGGAGCGGTCGACTGCAGAGCAATTTTGTAATTGTATGCAAATCCGGGAAGCTTGAAATTATTCAATTCAGCTACAACGAAGGTTCGCGCTCTGCTTCGTTTCCATAATTATGTTAACAAGATAGACAAAGCTGCTGCTCTAAACAATTTACTCGATCATTTTGTAAGAGAGACAGACGATTGAAGAACCTTCGTGTAACGTTTATAAAATATTCGAAATAATTTACGAACACAAAGACATAGTATGTATTTTATCGAGAAATCTTAAGATAAAGTGTATGTATTTGAAGTACACGTGCAATGTGAATATTTCGAAATGCTCTACCAAAAAAAAAATCAGCTGATTAAAAACACGTCGCGTTGATGAAATACTTAATGTGCGCGAAAAAAAAACTATATATAATTCTTTATTCTGTAAAATGCGCGCGGAAGACAAACAGAAATTTCCAAAAACTCACGGCCGTATGTTCGATGTGAACGACGGGGATTAATCTGTTTTTCCCGAAAAGCCACTCGTCGCGTGGCAAACTCCGCCACAATTGGCAATTAAATATCACACAGAGACGCGTTCGTGAAAATGGAACCAGATAATGGCACAGTGTCGCAGGTCGATACCGCGCGCAATCAGGGCACAGCGTGGTATTTTCCTCCCGATCGGGCTTACATAATCAGCATTCAGTTACAATAGCAAACCGGCATGTTCGTTCGCATATCTTTCCACGTGCACGTCTGTCGATTATTTCGTGCGCGGTCGTGTCGAAATAAATAAATGTAGAATATTATTATAGATATATATATATATATATATATACGTGTGCGATTGTTTGCGCGTGCGATTTCTCAAGGAGAATCTCTCTTTGTGTACGTAGACGTAGTTATTAAATGTTGGTTTGCTTTGGATCGCGTTATGCATCGCGGATAGAGAAGGAGCGTCAACGAGATACCCCGGCCCAAGAGCCAAGGAAATTTACTGCCAATTACTTTTTGCCTTGTGTACGGACACCTCATCCTCCGCGACTACCTGCCGGTTCACGTCGGAACCTGCTGACGGGGAAAGGAACGACGAACGAAAGAGAAAAGGGAGAAACCGAAGGTAAAGGAAAGGAGAGGAGGCCCCCGGAGGAAACGACGATGTAACGCTTAACGGCATGAACTATATTCCGATCGCGAGATGTGCAAACACACAGCGCACTTTCTTCGCGTCGGCGCGAAGTGAGTTTTCCAAAAATACGAGGATTTGATTCAACACACGCACACGTGACGATATAAATAATCGACAGTTTAGATAATACATCAGCCTAAGACTCTCTGTGTCGGAGTTATATTCCGAGAAACGCGCATTAGATTTTCGCGTAGAAAACGCGCCCGTGTGTGCGTTAGAAATAATTTATTTTCGAATTCGATAAAGAGATTTCAAATCCAACAAATCTATTTTTGCCGGCTTTTTACGGTATTGAAATATTAAGCGTATGCGAATAATTAAATGTTTTATAATACAAAGTATTATTATTCCGGAGAATAAATTGACGAAGAGAGCGGGATTTCGTTGTTACACACACACACACACACATACATTTTGCTCGTGGAGAATATTATTCTGAAAATTTAGTCGGATTATGAGAAGCGAGAAGTTTGCTACTGTCATGTATCGTTTTGAACATCTTGTAGAAACGTGAATGCACCGACGCTCGTGTAGAAAGGTATATCACTCTACCGTGTGTATTGTGACATATACGTGAGAAGATTATAATAATCTACCGCAGAGCTCACCATTCATATCGCGTCTAGTGAAATGGCGAAATCTCGGAGCTCGGACAATGACGTAACGACCGTTCCTGAACTTCTCACGGTTTCGTCGATTTCTCTCGAATTCCCGAACGTGTGCGAAAGGTATCGATTAATCGACAGGAATACGAGAGGGTTACGCGGCGGTGTGCGGTACATAAGTTCCGTTTAGCGTCGCAACGCGAAATTTTATATGTTTGTGTTTACGCAAGTTTATTACTTCGGCGCCTCAACATATGTATGTGACAGATAGCGAAAAAAAAAAAAAAAAAATTTCGCCACATCTTCATCGATCATACACGCACTCTCTTCACTACATTTTTCCCATCAGTCTTATTTTGAAGGCTGAGACATAATAAATAAGGAATAAGTAAGATATAAAACGTGTTCGCGAATCAATTCGTAAATAATACGATCGTTAAAATATTACAACATATTCGTCTTCAATTTTCATTAAAAGTAAAGTATACTAAAACATATAGTCACGAAATAGCGCGATTTTATACAGCGCAATAATTATATATTTATTAATTTATTATCATTGTCATTACGTATATCTATATATTATTATCTATTAATCAAGTTATAATTACACGATGTTTTAATAATATTATAATATTATGCGTCTAACATTAATATATTATTGTTATTATTATATTGCTATATTTTACTAATGATTGTGTTGATTTATATAATGTACATAGCAACGGTTATATTAATAAACATATTTTGCATCGATACCATTTATGCGAGTGAAGTTCTGATATTTATTCCGCATTCACCGCGGCTTATATCTATTCAGTATTTCATTATGCCTTCTACCCTAAGGCGTATACTCGTACAACTTGTCGAGTGAAGTACTGTACATACACACGTACACCGGGAGGATTCCGTCGACGAATTTCGTGAGAAAGCGCGAGGAGAGAATGTTGCTGAGACTCATTAAGGCCGTTTTAGAGCGGGGTGATGATACCGAAGCCGAGAGAGAGCAGCTCGATAAGAGCGTACGTGTCAAGGCTGAATAAACATTAATTCAACTGTACAATGCGCCGTCCGACACGACGCGTTCGAGAAAAAAAAAGAAGACTAAAAAACACAAGTCCCCACGATTTGTCGTCGTTTCACACGCAGAATGAAAAAAAAAACCATGTTTTATCATGTTATATCATCAGAAACCAAACGAATTCATTCCTTTTTTCCTAAATGTACGATGTGATTTAGCAAATTTTACGCAAATATTGGGCCATCGATTGGACCTGAAGAGAAAGAAAGAGATATATATATATATATATGTACATATATATGTACTCGGGCAGCAAAGAACGTGTACGCGCGTACACACAAGGAAGGGAGCAAAGTATCACTCTAGTCTGGGATCAATAATGTAAACGTTTTATGGATATGACTATAAAAAGTGCGATATTTTTCTTGTACAATGTTTTTGCTTAAATAAACCGGAATATTCAACGTTCAAAGTATTATAACACGTTAATAAAACTGGTATTTCTTCTACAATTCTCAAGAAAAATTTCAAATTAGAACATATCTTGTAAATTTATCTTTAGTAAAATATTTATGTAAAAACACGTACATATATAAAATTTACATTAAGGTGAGGTCGCACGATAAAATCGACATTAAATCGTCTATGCGCCAGACATGTGTATTAACTATAACGGAATTAGATCCTGCATTATTTATCTCTCGATAAATAGCAGTCGAAGACTTTCACAGATAAACTAACGCGCCCACATATATACATACACGTACATGTACACACACACGAACGCGCTATAGTATAATTCAATATAGATAAAGAAGAATCAAATTGACACGCGCGCACATTCCTTTTTTTGTATTGCTTCTTGTAATATGATTACATTATCGAAATATAATCCTCGATGAGCAATATCTAAAAGCGATACTTACTTTAATTTATTCTTAAATATTATATTCCATATTTTTAATTGTTCAAAAGTTTAATATTACAAAAATTAAAAAAAAAACAAAAACAAAAACAAAAGTATAGCCACCGTGACGTCTTTTTTAATTGTATTATTTTGATTATTAAAAAGAGAAATGTAACAGATGTATAGACACTATGGACGGGAGGATGTACAGTCTGTACAATATATCTGTTTGATTGGCAAATAAGCCTGTATGCGAAGAATATACTATAATTCTTTATTGATCGATAAGAACTATCGTAAATATAAAACAAAACAGGGCAGCGTCCGCTGATAATAAAGAAACGTTTGTAACATCTCACAGTTAAAATGTGTAAAACGCGACGAAGTTAAAGTAATAAAGAATTAGAAAAAAATCGACAGATACAAGAAAAATTGCAAAATTAACAAGATAATATTTTTATAAAACCTCACATAGTAGATAATATTTAAAAACTCCGCATTTTAAATATAAATCCAAAGTCTTTATGAAACATTGTTAAAGATTTGTTAGCAATGAATATCGTAATAAAGATGTTGAGATATTCTTGGATCAAAAACCGTGGAATAAAATTTAATAAATGTATATGAAAAGTGTATGGATTTTACAGCGTAATAAGATGAATATTACGCTTTTTGAAATAAGCTCTTTTATGAAATGTATAAAGCGTGAGCTAATGCAGACGCGCCGGGCAAACGAATTGGAAAAAGGAAGGTGGAACACGGTAAGTAATATGGAATGGAACGCGTAAAAAAAAAAAAAGATTTAACGAGAAATGTGAAAGAAATTATATTACGATTGTAACAACGGAATATCAATGCAGAACGCGCGCAGAGAAGTGAAAGATAACATTCTCTTTCGTTCTAACTCTACTCTATCTCCCGAGTGCGAGGCGACTATCGATCGCCCGGCAAGAATTACCTCTTAATTGTTTCATTAAAAGAAAACAATCTGATGCAATATTAACGACGAAATATTATTCGAACTGCGCGTACGCATTTCACGATGTGAACACCGACGACAAAATAAAATAAAATAAAAATATTATTATTATTATTATTATTAAAGCTCTTTCAAAGAAGAAAAAGACTCGAATGCCATCACACACAAGCGATAAATAATAAAAATAATAATTCTCTAATAACAGCGCGCGGCGGAGGACTTGAAATAGCAATGACGTGTCCGTGTAATTGGAGAACGATCGGAGCGTGAGTTAACGTGACTAATGACTGACAATGTGGAAAATCGTTCGGCAATCTTTATCTACCTTAATGACGAAATTTCTATGACAATACGGCGGACAAATCCATATTAGCCGGATTGTCAATGGCATGACCGATGTTCATTATCCGCGCGTTTACGATTATTAATTTTCGCGCATTATGAATATTATGCATATATATATATATATATATATATATATATATATATATATATATCGCAGCAAAATTCACAGCGCGTCACGTTTATATTTACGAAGTCGTAATTACAATGATAACTACACCCGCAAACGCCTCGGCCTTGCGCAAAGTATGTACGCAAAACTATATGCAAATTACATAAACAGCATATTTTGTTGCTCGAATTGAGTTTAGAAAAAAAAAAAAAAAAAACAGAAGAAGAAGGAAAAATATATGCGCGCGTTATATGCATGCATGATAACGCGCTTATTAGAGGGAACACTCATTTGTGCAAATTGTTATATAAATATGTGTACTCGATGCAACACTGCGAGCGCGCAGAGAGTGCCTGTGTGTTTATTGACGCGTCTAGATAACAGTTCCGATACACGCACGTACAGCGTAATAACTTTGGTGTATTACGCTTGCGTTCTCAAAATGTGTCGACTATTCACATGAATTTAGTTTCGCTCATATATTTTTAATTTGTCATCGTGCATATTACGCGCCGCTTCGCTTTAATATTCTCGCGTCGAAAAACGCAATAAGCAGTTTTTCTTTTTATATTTATCTTAATTAAAAAATAATTAAGTAATTTAAACTTTAAGATTTCTGATCGAGAGCGTGCGTTTCTAACAAAAGACACACGCTATAATATATACAAGTCGCGCCTACGTTGAAATTGATTTCATAACTTTCTTGCGCGCTTAGAGAATCGCGGTCAAGCAAACTTTCTGCCGCGACTGTACCCCCTCCCGACTAATTTTACCGATTAGAATTTTAGTATGATGTACAGTCCGTCGCAGAAATTCCGAGAGTATACAGCGATTCCTTCGTTTGCGCATGCAATCTCATTGTATATAGCGACGATATCTAATCTCTACCGTGCTCATTAACTATATTACATTCCAATGACATTATAAACGACAGAAAAGGAGAAGTTTCATTTGCATTAATTACGCGTTTCTCGTTGGATATGAGACGACGACGATATTGCGAAGATAATTTTGTGTCGTGAAAATATGTTTTTGTGCAACGAAAAATCAGTTCGTCAGGTTTTGATTTTTTTTTTTTTTTTTTGACGATGATAGTTTCTCATGTGAATCATCGCATGCTTGTCGCTCGCCTGGTTTCACGCCGTTATCAAGGGGAAGAAACAAAAGATTCTTATCGTTTCGCTCTTTATTTTGATGAGGATCTAGCGTGCGCTCAACGCGCGCGAGATCTCGAAGGAGAAATCTCAGCTTTAACGGCGATTTAACAGTTTGTAGTGAGAGGGAAAGAGAGAGAGAGGGAAAGAGAGAGAGAGAGAGAGAGAGAGGAAAACACTGCGAGGAATAACCTTGGGCAATCGTGGCGACAATTCATCGAAGAGACTGTACGTAGAGATTCGGGCTCATCAAAAATTCTCCGCGTTTACACAACGCCGTGAAGTCACAGCGAAGTATAACGTCGCGATGCGCTAAATTGCTAGTTAAGTGTCGCATGGCGACAGACATGCAATTTTACAATAAACGATACTTAATCTTGGATTAATTAACCAGCGTCGAGCGCGACGTACGAATCGACGTCTTTTGCGTGCTTTTTCTCTCTTTCTCTCTCTCTCTCTCTCTCTCTTTCTCACTCTGTTATAATGTAATTCCGGACGTAAGAGTACGGGCGAGCACCTAGAAAGCTTCAAAAGTAAATTTCATTAAGGCAGCAGTGGGTACTTCCGTTTAATGTCGTTAGCTGCGAGAGAAATGGAAAATAAAGGAGGCCGAAAAGGACGGGGCGGAACGCGAAAGGAAGAGGTGGAACGCGAAATCAACGTCGAAGATTTAGATTAACAGCGTTAATATTTACAGACATTGACGCGGTGAAAAGACCGAGCAGATAAGCGGGGTAGGAGGAGGAGAAAGAGGAGACGGGGGGAGAGTGAGGCCGTGTGGAGGTTGGGGAAGGCAAGGCAGATTCTATGGATGGATAATGGGTGGCACAAAAAGATCAATAAATGTACGCACGTCCGCGCGAGTTATAAATTCGAATAAATACGCCAACGGCGAAAAACTTTCTCCATTAACGCGATTAATTTTGTTTTTTATTTTATTTTATTTTATTTTATTTTATTTTATTTTATTTTATTTTATTTTATTTTTGTATTCTCCTCTGTGCACTATTTCAATCAAAAAGTCATATTTCCGCATAATAACATATCCGATAGTTCAAAGCAACAGAATCTCATCTCTCTGCGCGCACATAAATTAAAAAATCGAAATTTGCCGTAATTTTGAGCGATTCTTTTTCGATGCGTCTCTAAAAATCGCGCATGCACAAACATACATGCGCACATATGTACGCGATCGCATTTCAGGAAAAGTATTTTTTTTACTACGATGAGCATTTCACTTTATTTGCCGTCACGCTGAGAGTATGTTCGAGCACTTTTTAGAAACGCTATCGGTCGACTATTGTCAGAGAGAAGCACCTGTCCCCCCACGTTCTCTCGTTCAGTTGAATTTGACTCGCTCTATACAACTCGGCCTGCGCGCACGCACACACGCACACATAAACGTGCGCGCGCGCACGAACGTGATCCCGATGATTTCACACAGAGATACAAGCGTGTAAACACGTCGGATATGCGACTCCACGTAACAGGCTCTGTATGCACGCACGATTACCGGATAAATGAATATAAAAAAAAGATACACAGATACTTGGAAAACAACGAGAGACAGAAAGAGCTCGGTTTCTATACGAAGGCTGCGCCTTCTCGCGCTAATAGGAAGAATAATTTTCCGTATGCAGGTAAACACGTGTGCGTACGTGAGTGCGTGTGTGTATCTCACATGCATTATAATTACAAATATTACAAGCGAGACTTCGCAATTTTCCAACAGAGACAAAACACAGTGCTATCGCGCTTGAAATATATTGCAAGCGCTTAAATATGATAATATTTAATTTATACATTCTAATTTAAATTTATATTACAGAGAAATGTAAACAAAAACCTTTATCACTCCGAGCAAAATCAATAATGTGATTTCATGAAGAAATATATAAATGTATTATAATGTATTTGCTGTTTAAATAATATAATATATATATAAATATTGACAAACATATTTTTGTTATATAAATTGTATGAATATATAATGAAAAATAATAAAATAAAATGCAGTTATTTAAAAAAATAACACGTATGAAGATTTTTGCTATATTGAGTTTGTACTCATAACATCTTAATGTCGCACTTAAATGTGTTTTCGTTTACTTCTTGACGTCGCGATGAAATGCGATATTTGAACGTCAATGTTGTGATATGCGCGTATCGCGCGTTCGGTATATTCGATACAATTTCAAAAACAATCAACGTCACACAAGTAAAACAACGTTAGGTAATCTTGCGCGTAAATAAACGGCTGTACGAGAAAACGCTCTTGACTCTTTATTACTCACGAAGTGAGTATAATATTGCTGCGTCACACATTGCCACGAATTTCGAAATACGTGTATTATTTTCTCCATTTCGCGAGCGCAAAACGATCACGCTCGTGATATTTCATTCGCCCGTCGATCGTCCGGAAAAACGTCGATTTTTATCGCGACGTAATACGCCGGCGTCACATTCGTCGCGTATGTCGAAGTGTACCAATGTACTAAATTTAGTGTCTTCGCCTGCCGCAACTGGCGCAGCAACATCGATTTTTATCGCGCGCGCAAAAACAAAGACGATACAAGTCATCGTTATTATTTTCTTTTTGTTTTGTTTTTTTTTAGCCTTTTCTTCTTTCTCCTCACGACAGTTTCATATACCCCCGTTGCATATTGCGCTTACGTAGCGACGATGCAGCTCGTGTTCGGAAATACGTGACATTATAAATGCAGCTTGCGTGACCTTCTTCGCGACATTTTATTTCATCTCGCAATCTTTGCGCAAATCGAATGTACGTTAAAAATGGGCGCGCGCGTGCACACACCGAAGGTTGGAAAAGCGAGCAAAAATCGTTCGCGATTGTTACGACCTTCTCCGTATTTGCAAGAAAAACAAAAGAGAAAAAAATCTGTTTACGCGCGCGCGGAGAAGAGAACTCTAGGCGCGAATTAGACGCGATGATATAAATCACCGGCTATTGTTTTAGACGCGCGAATTTTATTTCCGCGCACGAACCGTTTGTAGCTTCGATCGTGCAAAAGCGAGCGAAAGCAAGGACGAGTTGAATCGCGGCGATCGTCTTCCACCTTGGAATTTGATTTCGTCGTCGAATTCGTTTGCGAGATGAGACGTTTTTAGACCGGCACTGGATCCATTGTTTTCCACGCGAGATCGAAACACAGCGAGCAAGTAATTCAGCGATAAGCGTAGAAATCATTAGCAACAAAAAACGTATGTAAACAATATTTCGCAATCGTATACGTGACGTGTTATTTATTTATTCTTCGAATAATTAGTTTAATATTCACGTGAGATATATTCACTCTAATGTGTTATTCACAATTTACGTATATGAATCATTGAGAAAAAAATTTTTAAAGTAATTCAAAAGGTAGAGACTCATTTACATTTCGTATTTTCGTAATAAATCAATGATGAAACGAGAAGAGAAGTGGGAGGAGGGAGAGTGAGTCGTAGATACAATAATTACTCGCTGTAACTCGTGATTCTGCGTTTATCGATTTAATTCTCAAACGTATACTTTCAATTCGTTCCTAGAACGCGAGCAGTAGGGTGGGGAGTGAACTGGGAAGCCAGGGCGGATAACCGGGACAGGGGGAAAGGAGAAAAAAAAAAAAAAAAAAAAAAAAAAAGAAAAAAACTACACCATCAGAAAATCCGTCATGCGCGCGCGCAACGTTACATTTATCCGTGTGGTACGTATAATTGTCAATGAGACGGAGCTGCACTGCGAACGACCGTAAAGCCAACGATTATTCCGCATAGTGTGTAAATAAACAGGAGTTTGCGCGCACGAGACAAGAAAACCCACGGACGCGGCAATAACACTCTTCCGTCTCTCTGCCGATGAAACTTTCTTTGCTCACTGTACGTATACCTTTTTCGGACGGAGCACTAGAAAAACATTTTTTTTTTTCCCCACCTCCCGCTAGCGCCACCGTGTAGCCGCGATTTTGTTCGCGAGATAATCTTAAAAGCTTTGAAATTGGATTCGCGTATACGCACTCGCCGTATGGCGCACACGAAACACAACGATATTCTCTCGCTGTAATAACAACGTAACCGTTTATCGATTCGATTCCCCGGACGTGTATATGACGGATAACGCCATTGTCGTTTGTCTCTATTGTTTTTTTCTTGATTGTTATTTTATTTTCTTATGCATCGCGTAAAACGCATTTATTTGTCGCGATAAGGCGCGATATCAAATTCAGAGAAAGCTACTTGTTTGGGAGCAAAGGAGATAAGGATCGGAAAACAATGCAATTTCTCATTAAATAGTCGTTAGGACAATGCGAGTTGAGGTAGCTGCGTTAAATCGGGTTAAGGCACATCTATAAATACCTCACTAACTGAGAATGAGAGGGAAAGAGAGGGAGAACGCGGTGCAGAGGAGACTCGGTCGAGTGCGAAAGAGACGGAAGAGGTTAGAGAGAGAGATATGAAATGTGGTTGGCAGAACGAAGAACGCGAAAGACAAACGGAGAAAGATATAAGTGGAAAGAGAAAGAGAGAGAGAGAGAAGTACTGGGACCGATAGAGAGAGGGAGCAAAAGGCATAGTCGGCGGGAGACGCGCGAGAAATAAGGACAAAACTATAAACTTGACAAAGAGGGTCGAAAATAAAACTAAGATGAATACGAGGATACATACGACGATGGCTTAAAAAGAAGAGAGAGAGAGAGAGAGACGAGGAATAAGAAAAGTAGTCTATTTAATAGTGTAGCATATTGAAGATAAATACAATGGCATTCGTCGCCAGATGTCTAATATCTTACACGATCATCTCTTCTCCCAACGGTTACCCCTTCTTCGCTCTTCTTCCCCTCCCACTCTCCTACTCGTCAACACGCTGTCACTTCTGCATTACGGCCGAGCGAGTATTCGCCGAGGTAAATCTGATGGTTATAGGAAGGGAGAGGGTTGAGGAGAGGGTGGGAGAACATGGGCAAAGGGGGAAGAAGGGGTCAACGAGAGCGCGGAGCAGTGATTAGAATAAATAAAATAAACTAAAAAAAAAAAAAAAATTAGAGAAAAGAAAGAAGAAACAGAAGAGTGCATTAAGCGCGAAATTTGTTTGCGGGACGTCGCATTTTAATAACAAAACACTGAGAAACTCGCGTCTCTGATGATAATGTATATATTTAACACAACTAAAAAACCCGGCGTTTTCGTTGAAACTCACCTCTATCTTTTCCATTTCTTTGCCGCACGAGTGTCACTCACTATTTCCACAGTCATCTAGGATCCCTTGACGCACACACACACTTACGGCACATAGTGCGCGAATTATATATCACGAGCTTTTACCCGCGGTGTGCGTGAATATCAGAAGCGATATAGGTTTGACGCGCGCGGACCAGCGACTCAGCGGTGCGGCGCACGCCGCTGTCCCATCAAGACTACTTTGTATTTACTCTAATTATGTGACGTCACGGATACACTGCTCGCCCCACCAGGGCGCGACGGAGGCGGCCGAGCGCGGCCGAGCGCGGCCGAGTCCTGCGCGAGAGGTCGAGTCGACGGCGCGCATGGCGCGTCGTCCAGTTCGCCAACCAGTTCGCCTGTCGTTTCGTCGCCACGGCCGCGAGTGGCGATTCCTCGCAGTCGTTCGCAATCTCTCGCAGTCGTTACGCGAACACGCGACGCGCGGCGCGTCGTTGTTACGATTTTCCCGAGTGTCGTGTGTGTATGTTTCTCTCGTAACCGCTAACTGCTAGTTTCGCGAGAACATCGTCAGCGATGACGGACAGTATTCAGTGTTAGTCAGGATATATCCTTGCGTGGAAAACCGTGTGACGTTTTGCGACCTCCGCCGCTCCGAATGACGGAACATTTTTCGAGAACATGGAGGCGACGAGGATCCTCGAAGACCGTCCGCGACGACCCAAGTGAGTGCGATTTACCTCGTATCGTTTCTCGCAAAGTGCACCCCGCGTACGTTTTTCACGATTTGATATTTAAATTCGTTATATGCGCTGTTTCGTGTATGTGTATATGTTTTTCGTCGTTCTCTAATCGTCGTACGTGCTACGAACCGTCAGTGTGGTGACAAACAAACTTGAAACCGTGGTTGACGTAGCGATGACTACGCGTGTGTGTACTTATAGCCTTTCTTTAGACGAAACTAGACCCGATTCTGTGGAAACTACACGTATTTACCAAGTGAAGCAAGCGATGACGCGAAACTGACGCGTGAGACAATAGCATGTTAAATTAATTCGTATCTGACAGATTCTAACCATATGTTTGATCAATTGGTCAGTTTTTTTATATATTTCGCGATGTGAATTTTTTGAGATAAACAATTAGCCCCGTAAATCAATAGAAGACGCGTTGTCTGTGTCGTTTGCGTGTGAAAAATGTTAATTGGTGCGTGTACTAGGATTTGCAAACGAGAACACGAGGATTACTAGTGTATGATGCTTACGAGTTGTTTGTCAATTGTTAAAAAAAAGCTTCGAATATGAAAAGAAAAACACATTTCCTCTTTTCAAAACGCGCCGTTGCATATTCGAATTTAAGTGGTGACTAAAGTTGTTTATTTATTTCGCGTCACAGTGACACAGGATGTGTGTATTTCAATACACTTTTTTATTGGATAAAAAAGAAAACAAAGTCTGAAGCAGTATTAAATAATAGTAGAGAGATAAATCAACATCTGTCTTTTATCAAGTACGTTTTGTCTGATGATTTATTTAGCTGAGTGTGTTCGCAAGATAAATTAATATTTTGCAGGAAATGTCTGTTTGTCTGTCTCTGCTTGCGTGTGCGTGCGTGTGCGTGTGTGTGCGCGCGCGCGCGCGCAAAGTTAATTATTTACAAGTGCTGTGTGAATAAGCAATGTGAATGAATGAATGTATAGCGAATTAAAACGCATAATAAACGACACTATAGTTGAAAAATCGTATTTGTTTGTTCCATTTATTTTTATCCAAAGCTCTTGTCTCCAGTATATTCCACAAAAAAAATTAATCCATTTCTCACAAAACTATTCGATATTCTCTCGCATTGGTTTCTTCCTCACGCTCTCGTAGAGATTTTGTGTGTACGCCTACTAGTCGGGTAGAACAAAAACAAAAATGTTACAGAAGATTATCAAACGTTATTTCTCTCTTCTCGTGTAATCGCTCTCTGTAAATATAACAAATAGATTCAGGAAAATAATATTTTATACACACTCGCGATACACACTTACTTCGCTTTGTGTTTTTTTTGTTTTCTCTTTTCGTGCGACTTTCATACTAGGGCTGAGGTTTTAATCGGTGATAGTTTTTGTTTGTCCTAAACGAAGATCTCTTTCATATTTTTTTGTTTTGTTGCAAAGAAGGCAACGTGCAATAGAAGAAGAAAGGAAGATAGAGAAGGGAATAATTATTGTATAGTGTATTTACAATATACGTAGTACTGGACGCCTCTTGGGGGGAGGGGCGGACTTTTTTTTAGGCCTAATTCGCGAGATACACACACTGGTTTAGAACAGCGCTAGAATTAGCAATACTACGGGCTGGTTTATTTAGTAGTAGTGTCGTATAGTAATAAGTTCGTTGTTGCTCTTGTTCGTGCTTTCGGAATAAAAATTCCGTGACTTTTTTCTCATAGCTTTGACAGTGTGGGCAAAAACAGGTGCGCGCCGCCGGCAAGTGTAAGTGTGTGGATGTAATTTTTGTTTTTTTGAATGTTTTCTCTTAAGAAGTGAATCCGCGAAGAATCTTTGAAGAGGCAAAGAGGTGATTGTTCCATCAGACGCGTAGGTTCCTATCAACAATTACTCGTATCGATGACGTTGTGCGTATATACAAAAAAAATTTTATGAGGAAAATCAATTGAATATTTCACCATAAATCAATTGAAGCCTTGCGATAACACACAAGTTGAAGAGGTTGTTTTGTGTTTTTTCTTACATCTAGAGATACAAATCTACTAGCGAGGCCATTGTGAGAAAAAAATCTCGATCGTACTAATATGCACAAAATCCCGGTAAACGATGTACCGATTCTCGTGGGAATTTTTTTTTTTTTGTTAACCTTGTTGTAATATTAAACAGCGCAGTTTACGAAAAACTACACGACCGCGAATTGCGCAAGAGAGTCCCACTTCACTTTCTAATTTACGTCGCGAGTCATCGAGGAAAAAGAGGCGCGTGCAACGTGGTCAAGAGTCACTTTCTCGCGCTCCGTGTCGCTCGGGCCGCGCGCGTGATAACGAAAAAATATGAACATATCCACCGCACACACTCGAGTTGTTTTATTAACGTGATTACGTAAGCATGATTGAGAGTTTTTTCCGCGACGGCCAATCTCTCTTCAACTTTCGTGCTCGCAAGCGCCACTCGAGCTTGTGAACACAAGATCGCTTAATTCGTAATCAAAATCAAATTCATAAAACTATTGGCAGATCAGAAAAAAATACTTATGCTAGTTTGATTCACTTGAATTCGTCCGCAAATTCAGATATCAGAAAAACAGAAATGAAGTGTGTTATACGAAAATAGAGATTGTGTTTACACGGATTGTCATCATACATCGTTTCGATCGAATAAATTTTCACGACTAACGCGAAATATGTACGTATGTGTGTGTGTGTATGTGTGTGTAATTAAATCTCTTTTCGTTCGATCGGATATGGAAATCGGGAGGATAAAACGTAACGCGCAAAAACCGATAAACGCATTCATCAAATTGTGAAGCGCACGGACTGGTAACAACGATTGATTCTCTCACCTAGACTAAAGTTTTTTTTTTTTATCTTGGTGCCACGACCGGGTATAAGTGGAGATTGAGTAAAATATCACAGCTGGCCCCCCGGTGTTATAATATTAAAATGAAAAATAAACGAGGTGGATTTTTTCGGGAGGGAGGGAGGAATGGAGAGGGGCCTTAAGAGTTTTGCACACGCTCGTTCCGACTCCGTCCTCGCTCGGAATTGATTTTCCCTTACGCGTTTTACCCGTCTTGTATAGTTTGTTGATAAATCGTCTATGAAACGTAGAAAAAATTATACAAATAGTAGCTATCCTAAAATCTCAGGTCTTCCCGAAGACGGAGTCGACGAACTGACTAGACTCCCTTGTTTTTTTTTCTTTTGCGCGGTATTTATATATCGTACGTATAATCGTGTTATTACATTATCAATAATAATAATATTAATCTTACGCCGTGTGTTGCGCGCGTTCGTTAATATTATCATTATTACTAACTCGCACGCTCTCTCTAACGTAATTGCTGTGACGGTGTACATGAGAGTTTCTGCGGGAAATTGCGGTAAGTGCATTCGGAAATATCTTATGATTACGAAGCGCAAAGCGTTTTTTCTATAAAATATCTATAATTTGTAAATTATGACGTAACGTACATGTATGCAAATTGAAAAATGTAAAAGATTAGTAGTGTCGGCTGGAGAGAAATTTGTTTTTTTTTTGTTTTTTTTTAATATCAAAACCGGTTTCTCCACAAGCTTCATCTACGCGGATATCTACACCGACACAGCAAGTTACTTCTATCTTATATTCGATAAAAGCGTGACGAGATCGCACGAGGCTTCGTAAATTTCTCTCGAAATTCTATTTTACACGCAAAAATGATAATCAAAGCTCGACTCATCCCGCAGATTTTTAAAAACGCTTGATGGAAGATAGTCAACCGGGCTTGTTTTTTTTTTGTTTGGTTTTTTTGAAATTTCGAATTCAGAGTTCCGCAAATTCATAAAAACGGAACAGTCAGATCCAAACCAACAGAGTTTATATTCATACGCTTTGAATAGCTAAACATTGATACAGGAATCACATATGAAACACTGATATAAAATTTATAATAAATATATATCACATACAAATAATAATAATAATAAATACGTGTCACATATACACGCGATCTACATCGATTTATTTTTTGTGTGGACAAATGTTATGAAACGAAATAAATAAAACAATGTACACGCATAGACACGTAAACAGTTAACCATTATACACGCGACAATTTTTTTTAATTACACTTCTATTTAGAAATATTTAGAATCTATTAAACTGATACATTTTCCTGAACACAACGTTATAACGAATCATCGACAACATTGATCTTAATTTTTAAATTATACATAGAAAGAACAACACTTGTGACTCGAATAGACTTCGCAAGTAGATGTAACATTATCAACTCAAAGATCCGAGAAGCTCTTTGATATATCGTTCAATTTTCGTGTCGTTTCGAAAAGAGTATGATATGAGTAATCGTGCGAAGAATTTTTTTATTTATTGTTTTTTTATGATTCTTCGTACGCAAATTGAAGCCTCGCACGAACGTGCGTTTTTTTTTTTTTAATGTCAAAATCTCTTAAAATATTTTCTATCTTTGACTTTTTCTTTGTTTTGTTTTTATCGCTCGAAGAAGGCGCTGCGCTCTCCTCTCACACAATATATAAATCTATATATTCGCCGTTTAAAACTCTATTTAAACGCAGTGTCACTTGTGCTGGGTTTTATAAACATTAGAGGGAACGTGTGTAGCAAATTTATTTCCGACAATATGTAATTCGAAGATAAATATGTATTACGCCGTCAAGTAATACCGGAAAGCGTGATTCAGAGAAGAACGTTATCACCTATGAACTGATAAAAGAGAGAGAGAGAGAGAGAGAGAGAGAGAGAGAGAGAGAGAGTGAGAGAGTACTGGGTACGATTCCTGAGTAGATTTCGTGCTCAAGAGACTCCCTTTCACGATTTACTTAAGCACTTCGCTGCCTCCACACGGCGAAGAGCGTATCTTCGAGCAAATAAAACGTGAATTATGGACCGTCACGCGCGTACACGCGCGCGTTTATCGCGTAAACGCACGCTATAAAATTTATTCGTCGCCACCCGTCGTTTCCGCCCCGCAGTCTTCCTCGACTTCCGCCGCATTGTCAGCCGTCGTGTTGTCCGCGACGTCTATTCTCTCGTCGGACTGCTCCTCGATAGTCTCGAGAATTTCTTCCTTATTGGCATCTTCTTCCTTCTTCTCCTCCTCTTCCGTTCCCGCGGGATCTTGTATCGTTTCCCCGCTCTCTTTCTGATCGCTCAAAGCCGTTATGACCCTCTGCTCGATAGTGAGCTGCCTAACGGCATTCTCCAAATTATCCCTGAGAACATTCGCGTCGTTGTCGTTCTCCTGCCACGTGGCGGGCGTGAAGATCATACGAACGATCTGATAAAGCTGTCTGAAGCCGAGTTTTTTATACAAGCTGTGACTGGCCGTATTTTCTGGACGTATCACTACGAACGGAAAGTATCCTCTGTCGGCTACTTTTCTTGTCAGGTACCTGAAATTGCGAACGCACATCTCTCAGTGTGTATTTTGGGATATAATGGTAGCGAAATGTACGATAAGCGATATTTTGTTATCTGTTGCGAAAAAAAAACAAACACACCAAACCTTCTTTACCTTGCTAGCTTTGTCCCATAACCTTTCCTGCGGTGTTCCGGCTTGGTTTGCATGGAGAACATGGCTCCGTAATAAGACTGGATCATCCAGGCGGCCAGGCTACCCTTCGCGAACACACCGGCCGCGGGCAGAGTCTTAATAAGCCGGAGAAAGAGCTCGTGGCATTCCATGTCGTTCGCCGGATACAACTCGTGGATGCCCTCGGCGTGTTCGGCCTTGAGTGGTCGCACCTGAACATCGGAATCCTCGTCCTTCGGCTCGTCGCTCTCCTCGTCGTCGAACAAATCGCACGCGCAGACATCGCCCACGACCGTCTCGATAGTGCCCATGCCTTCGTAAAGACGCGTCAGTTCCTCGGCGATGTCGTAGTGAACGAAATTAATGTACAAAGGTCTCGACCAGTCTATCAGAATGTCCTCTTCCCGTAGAAGACGAAGCAGCTCCAACCGATCGTTCGGACAGAAGACGCCGACGCTCTCGTACAACAAACCGTGCGGCTGAAAGCACAAAGAAGACGCGATTAGCATTAAGAACAATAGATACATTGTACGTATTAAGAACAATAATAATGAGAACAATAATAATAATAATGCGTTGCGTAAACGAGATTTCTTTTGAGAAGAAGAATTACTAAGTTGTTTGTGGTCGTGGCTTCGGTAGTTTATAGGAAGTGATGGTTTTACAACGAGTTTTTTGTCTGAGACAACGTAAGTTTGGAAATAGATCGTGCGCTCCGACACACGCTGGTGTGCGACACGTGCTCCTTCACGCCGAACGACGACGAGATTATAATCCGCGTTTACACTCCCGGTGTTTATCGTTCGTGTCGAAAAACATTGCCGCACGCGGAATAACCGCTTAACACGGCACGAATCCGAGCGGGTAATCAACGCGGCGGTGAGCACTAAATGTCAAAGGACACGTCGTAATTCTCGCCGTCGCGACAGCTTGATATTCCTTGCGTTACGCGAACCTAATAAGCGACGGTGGACGCTGAATTTATGACAAGCTGCCGAGGATTGCACAGTGTACCGCGCGTAGATTGGGTAATTAACTATAAAGCACCGTCAAAATATTCCGAATGGAGCCAATCGGACGGTTGGCATTAAGAAAGTTGCGATTCGCGCCAGCGCGACGATAACGAGGAGCGAGGGAGGCAAACGAAACGTCTGGCGAATAGCCAGGTATATAGGAGATATAGGTCATCCTCGACTGAGAAACGATCGGAAGTGCAAGTAACGAGTTTTCAGTATTTATATGGCGGCGAAGAGATATGTTTTTTCGTCAGCACACGACATATTCGCGAATTAATGATTCCTCGCCGCGAGTGAGTCAGATGGTTTTGTCGAATAACTCGCTCCTTCCAATTAGCTACATACGTAGCTCGTTGCCAGGAAAAAAAACATTGCGAAAAACGCATGACACTGAATTGAGAAATAAATTGGATGAGTACGAGATCGACTCGATAATCCTGATCTTCGTGTACGAGTTATTCGCGAAAATATCTTGTTTTTCTGTTTAAAATTAAATAAGTTTGAAACGTGTGTGTGTGTGTTTGTGTGTGGGTGAACATTTCTTTCGAGGGAAGGAAATGTAGTTGGAAAAGTACGCGGGAAATGTCGTCCAAAGTAAAACATCGTTAGAAATGTGAAACTCTTGTTGAAGATTTTATCGTGCCGATTTCGTCCATAAGTTCGAGTTTATGGCAGAAATTTAATTTGTACTCACAGATAACGTCATTCCGGGAAAATGCAGGCAGATTGCATCCTCGGGCCAATCGTTAGCCACGTAGAAATGGAATTCCCAGACCCTGTCTTGCATATAAGTCTGCACAGTTTGATGAAACTGCAAAAATATTTGTAATATTTACAAAAGAAATATGATATAAATATAAACAACACAGAGTGTATACAGATCGACGCAGAAAAATATTTTTAAAAAGAGAATTCATTTGTTTAATTTTTATAGAACGGAGAAAAACATGAGTTTTACGATACAAAAACAAATCCATATATGCTTTAACTTTATAACAGGGATGTTTTTACGTCATCAATTATTTAGGCTCAGCTTGCTTGAGCTGAACAACGTTAAAGCTTAATGTGTGTCAAGAATATTTTTTTTCTGAATCCCACAGATCAAAGCTTTAGCAACGGCGTCTTTTAAAACGAGAGATATTCGTAAAAAAGAGCGTTATAGAAGAGAGGAGAATCTAGTCAAAGGCCGTTCCAAGTACATTGAATTGCAAAATATCACTAACTTTATGCATCACTTTTAATATTTTACATGATTTTTTTTTTAATTTAATATCTCAAAATTTTCGCTTTTAGAAGTGTTCAAATTCGCGGCAAAAAGTTGACTTGTAATAGTCTATTTTGAAAAAAAGGGAATGTTTATTTTTGTTTTAAGCAGAAATTTTATTCGCGAAAATAACAATGCATTTATATATAAAGCAAACTGCATATTTGTGTCGCATTCAAGAGAATCTCTTAACTGGATAATAGGTGAAAATAACGAGTAAATGCATGCATAAATCTCACCCCAGAAATAGCATAATAGAATCCGAGTAGTCAGGGTTAGATCGATAAGAGATAACTGCAATCTCGCACGATAGCTTTCGACTTTCCGAATTATCAAGTTGACGTCAAGGCGCGGATAATTATATGTCGGGGATTATTTTTATATGGATCTACTGGTTTGCAAAAGGTTATATGAAATGGTTTCGTGAACGTCTGATATTTAAAACACGTGTACATACAACGTATGTACAAAAATTTACATGACACGCGCGCGAACTTCTTTTATCAGGATTTTATCAGAAAGAAGAAAAGTTGTAAATAATAGAAACACTCGTTTTGCTTCCAGCAGCAAGAAAGCGTAGCAATCTTTGAAGTGCATGTTTTCCAAAGGCTGATAACTTTGTGCTACCAGCTGCAGTTTTTAAATAAAGAGAACACGCGGAAACTCTATACGTTACGACATTATTCGCGGAAATTTCCTTATTTAACTATTATGTGTACCAACACATAACGTGACCCGAAGAGAGAAAGAAAGACGCGTCGCGCTATATATACATCCACCTTTTATCGATTAGAGGGCAATATTGTTTTCAAGTTTAATTTATTATAAGAGCTTAGAAGGAAATACTATGAAGAAAAAGAGAAAAATCATAAAATTTCGTCTATTCGATATTACAAAACGCTTCTGTATGCATACTGTGTTTTACGAGGCGCATACGAGAGCGTTCACGCGCTCGAATCGCTTTATGCTAGAACCATAAACAAACCGCAGAGGTTAACGACGATATGGTAATCGTGTCGTAGATCGTTGCGCGGGGTCATTATTCCACGCGTGTATATCGGCGAATATAGGCAACGAAAGAAATCCGCGATTTTCAAAGCTCGCGCTTAATGACAAGTTTATCGAGACATTTAAAATTCTTGCTAATTTTTAATCCATTCTTTTAGTTCATTTATTTCAAAATCTTCGCTTTTAGAAGAGTCTGTAAATTCACAGCAAAAAGTTGACTTGTAATAGTCTGTTTCGAAAAAAAATGAATGTTTATTTTGTTAAAATACATAATTTGTTAAAATATTCAAAAAGCTACTCTGTCAATTCATCGCGCTGTGAAGTGCGAGATTTCAGATAAATTGAAGATATTTTCGAAATATTAAAATCAATCAATAAAATCAATAAAATTTGTGAGAAGGTGCAATAATAATAATACAGATTTTCTCGAGTGTATTTTGTCGCGCGAGTTTGCAGAAAGGGGATTAACATATAGAATGAATTTATGACACGCATCATGAGGCAAATATTAGTATAAGTCAATTCCGATTTTATCAGAACTCGCTATATTCTTCACAGTCCGGTTTGCTCTGACACATCGAAATCCGACTTTCTTTCGAGCCGGAGCTTCTGATTCGGAACATTGTCTAGATTCCCATCTTATCGATACCGTCGACCTCTTCATCGCGATTTTCCCCGATAAGGGTGGCGCGACTCGTGTTCCGCTCACATACGTCTCTTCCCGAAGAATCGTTAAAGGTGATAGAGCGCGCGAATCGAGGGAATAATTTTTTTTTTTTTTTTTTTTTTTTTAATCATCTCTCGCGTGTGCTCGCGTCGAAATGCGCGCGCGAGACGTTGCATGCGTCCGGTTAGAAACGCTCCCCTATGCACACGTCCGCATTCGTGAGCGATCCGAAGGAATTAAACGGCGACGGTCGTGTCGTAACTCCATTAGGATCGAGCCGGCACGAAAACGACGAGGTGCGCGCAGGTCGCACGGCGCAACGTTTATTCCGGAATAAAACGCGGACACAAAACCGGTCTTCCTATGCACGTACGAACAGCAGCGAAAAGGTATTTTCTCTACCAGAAGGGAGAGGGGTCAAGGTCGTATTCCTGACGCACACATAACACACGCCGCGTGCTTTTTCGTCGCGCCACGAAATCGATGCACTTTGCATGCGAAGTTCGCCGATGATCGACCGCGACATTCCGCCCGGCGATACCGATCGCGCCGATATTCCACACACGGCGTAGATACACAGACGGCGGATATTTCCGTGCGGTACCTGTTTTCTTTTGTCTCGTTGCAAATGAATACGATACGCGATCGCCCACGTTGTTTTTCTCTATAAATAATTCGTTGGACACGCGATTGATTTGCCCGGCTGTGTTGATCGGTCTGCTACGCGATCTCTTTCCTCGCGCGGCGCGGAAAAACACACAGCGGGACAGCTCCGTTCAATTGAACAATATTCCCTTTGCGGCGCGCGATTCTCTCGCGACGATTGAAACACAATCTACCACTTTCGTATAGAAAACGTGTGCTCTTCTCGCGTCCGTAAAACGAAAATAATCTGGATTTTTATCGACGTGACCGTTTACGTAATCGAATCGATAAAATATTGATAACGCAAATCTCGCCATCTCTTTTCACAAAAATATACGAGAGGCTTTTTCACTTTAAAATACAATTTCAATATTGATAATAATGTCACAGTCGCGCGGTATTCCTCGACTCTAACACATTATATTCGACATCGAAGCATGCAGATTAATTTACGATATCGGAGAGACTTGCGATATCGTCAAGTAGCAAATGTTTATAGAGTCGCGGAATCGCGAGGTCACGTGATCGGCACTGCGGCGATTGGCGAGTAACATCGCGACGACGACGACGACGACGACGACGTGTGCGAGCGGCGACCCTGGCCTTGATTCCGAAACACTTGCGTTTGCTTTTTCGATTAAGGGTTAGCGTGGTCGCGCATCATAATGTTGACCCGTGTAACAACGCCGGCAAATAGAGCCTTTTTCGGCTTAATAATATCTTCTTAAGCGAGTGAGCACAAAGTGAATTGCAAGCGCCAACTTTGCTTTAACTTCGTTCGAAATTGCCGGTGATTTTCCAGCGAGTTCGAGAAAAAAGTATTTTGCAAGTCGTTGTTTTTTACGAAATAAAAATACACGGCTATTTAACGGACTCGATCAATCGGTTCGACGAACAGTTACAGACGCGTTTTGAATTAATGATCGTGCGTCGCGCGGCACAATGAATCGAATGATCGTACAAATATTCGGACAGTCTGTTTGTAACGTTGCAACATCAGCAGCGTGTTATTTATATGCGACGCGCGAATGATTCATAACGTACACAATATACATGTTTTTAATACGCTTGATTTTGAACCTCGATCCTTCGTGTGCAATTCCGTTGCACTTCAGGATCAGGTTGCAATGCGTTACTCGAGCGTCGTTTCTACATGACGTAAATCTTATCTCGATGATACGTGATGCAGTTGGTCCCTCGGGACGAAAAGCAAGCTTGTGTGTGTGTTTGCGATAACGCGCGTTTCTCTCGTGAAACATCAAATGAGATGCCAAAGATTACAGGGAAAAAAAAGAAAAAAAAAATAGAAACCAGACGAGAAATTCAATTATCGTTTTCTCTTGGCTTATTACCTACGTATTTTCTCCGAAAGATTTGCATTTTATTCCGAAAAACTAGACGTTTGCCAAATTACCCACCGCGCGTTCGCTTTGCGCGGACATCCGTTTTGCGAATACATACAATATTACATCGAGTAAAACGTGAGAAAGGCGCCGCGCGCGGGAGAACAAAAGAGAGAGTTTATTACAAGGACTTGCCGGAACGCAATTGCAAGTTTCGACATCGCGGACGACATTTCATCTTTCTCTGCGGCTCTTTAATTATATTATCGATTCGCGAAATATAATCGTTTAGTTCACCTTTATTGTCTCGCGGAGATCGGTCGTTTGCAGACTAAACGACGGCACGCTAATTTGCATGCCAGATGAAGTGATTAACTAGCTCGCAGGACACACAAGCAAACACACATGGCGCGGTGTCCGCTTTCCCTCTCGGTGGATTATTTTTACGCGCGCGTAATATGTGAAATATTCTGTAAACTCTCTCTCTTCTGTAAATTCTCTCTCTCTCCCTCTCTCTCTCTCTCTCTCACGTTGTTTCGACGACGCGAGTTTACATGAGATAGAAAAATCACGACTCGCTAAATTAACTGTGTACAATATATTGGCTGTTTTATCTACCGTCGTCGTGATTAACAATTCTAGCAGAAACATTATATGTGCATAGTGCAGCTACATGTGTATATAGATATTTTTCCTTACGCTATCCTCACCCTCGTTACCTCGCGGAGATTTTATATCTCGGAAACTTCTACCTTTATTCCGCCGTAATATCTTTTTCCACCCTTTTGGATCAACATCAAATTAAAAGTTGACGACGCTTTAGCGTTTCCGTATCCACAAAAAAAAAATAGTATACTGCCAGTTTATTTTTAATTTACTGTTTCTTTCCTGTCGAACGGAAGGGAAGATGCGATGCTCCGAAGTTCGGATATAAGATTACGAGGAGATATTGAGATACAAATAAAAAATTTACTTTGCACGCGCGCAAATAAAAGATTCATGTATCCGAAAGCTTGCTTGATTTCTTATTTAACGCGTTCGCGCCGAGAGAAAAACGTTCGTTACATATCGTGCCAAAGTTTTTCGATGAGTCACACATGTAATAGCGAGCGCGATAATAAACAAAAATACACATACGTGTATATTTTATAATAATATTTTTTTCTCTTATTTTTTTCTATCGCCAATTTTTCTATTACCACGTAAGTAAAAAACAAAGATATACGTGACATTAGTGTAATTAGTAGTAGTGCAAAAAGAATATGAATAACGAGGAAAAATTTCACTTCTTTCTGATTGTAATAATCAGACAAATATTCATATTTAGATAAGACATATAAATATAAATAAGATACCAAACACCGAGTAGTAATATCGCATAGATAATTGTACGTACCTTCAAGGAGTTAGGCAAGTATTCTGTAAGAAAGTCCAAGAGTTTCGACAGTTCCTCTTCCGCGAGTAAACGAAAATTCCGACCTCGTTCTATTGCTTCCGGGCACTCCATGCTGAAACTAATTACCAGGAGATTATTAATCGAGTGTCGCGTAAACATCATTCCGCTTACAAATGACTTTGAAAACAACGCGTTGGAAACAAACAACGAAATTGATTTTGCAAAAACTAAAACAGAAGAGAAACAAAGATCTCTCTCTCTCTCTCTCTCTGTCTCTCTCCTGGTGATATTTTGATGTAATTACTTTTGATGCGTGAAGAATTAATATTTACGTGTAACTTTATTCTCAAGGACGTTAAGCCGCTCGTTCGTGTCATTTCGAAAACTTACGCTATAAACTATCTCGCGCGATTATTACATTATTACATTATTACGAAAGCACGCGACACGTTATCTCCATGCGGGTTTCGATTTTCGTGGATTGTTCGTCGATGTATATCTAAGATTCTAAGCGAAATATTCACGTATAAGTGTAATCGCAAATCGCGAGCAATTTGGCGAGTTTAGCGTTAATGCGGCGTTATTAGAAGCGGTAACTCTAACAGCTTGAATTTTTTCAAGGTCTCGGTTGTTGCGTGCGGTTGGATTTACATTGCAGTCTGACTGAATTCTGGTTAGTTCCGACTGAAAGCTAGTTTTTATACCGACTAAACGGCTGTAAACGGCGATATTGTTATGTAAGTCATGAATATATCCATTACTATCACATCGCGTATCATTGACAGAAATTTCAAGCTCAAAATAAAAAAACATAATGTATACAGTATCGAAGAAAGAAAAGTTATTGAGAGTCAAGATGTGTTTTTTTATTCATTATTTACGATGTGAAGAAAGATCGATTGATTGATTGATTGATTGATTGAAGCTTTATTTATTTGCTCCTCAAGCGCAAAAATCACAAAATTACAAACAAGTATACAAAAAAAATATAATAAAATGAAACAAAATGAATTATAAATGAATATGAACATAACAAAAAGAAAATAACAAACCAAAAAGAAAAAAAATAAAAAAAGATAAAAATAGAAAAATAAAAATTAAAGAAACTTAAAAAGAAAGAGATATTATCTAAACTAGAATTAAAAACGTATATAAGTTTAATTAAATTTAAAAGTTTTTTATTAAATTTAAAAAAATAAAAGAAAATAAAAGGCGTATAATTGTTGGCACATAAATAACACATAAATAATTTTTGTGTGCGTTTACAAATTTATCTTCAACTTTCAAATCATTAAAAAATCTATTTTTCATTAACTCGAAATAACTATTAGACTGGAAGATCATTCATTATCCGTTTTTATTTTCATTATAGACGCTGTACAGCGATATTTCAGAGTTCAGTATAAATAACTTTTTTTTTTTTTTTTTTTTTTAGTTCGACGTCCTTAATGGAAGAACGAGAATATGCTCTCAAACGCGGAAGAAAATCAGCGACAATATTTATATAGTTATCGCGATGTGGGTCAGTGTAACCTTCGTAAAATTTCCTTGAACCGTAAGGCTTCTTGCGTTTCCGTCACAACGCGCGCGATTTTAGATTTGCTGGATTATTGGAATATACGATACCGATTCTCGAATTGTGATATACTCGACAACGTTGCGCAAGCTGAAAAATAGATATTCGCGTTTATGCGGGAGATGTCCGGAAAAAAAAAACAAAATCGTTTTGCGTGTATCGAAGAAGTATGTGTATCGAAGAGCGTACTTGTAATTCGCCATATTTTATTGAAATAAAGTGTTCATTACCGCTGCGCGCATCGTATTACGCTCTCTCATACAAATTCGTATCGAATAAAACGTTGCAAAAATTACAACACGCGAGTATTAAAGTAATACGTGAATATTCTGATTGGTGCGTTCTTGTAAATTGACGATTTATTCGATTTTATGTGTGCAAAAAGCGCATACACAAACTTGAATAATTCAATAGACGAGAAGAATTGAACAGTTTGCACAATACCCCGTTTGTAATAATTAATTCACTTATTCATTCGAGAAAAATCAACCTCGTTGCTCACATACCTATGCGATTTTGCGATGCAAACAGTATGATAAAAATGCATCCTAGCATCGATGTCATCGGCACTTATCTTCTTACGCTTTTTTTGTTTTATCGACAATCATATCTCACTTCTCTCAAATTTCGCCCCTAGACGCGCACAAAAATTGCGTCGCATCTTTCAGTGTGTCAAACGAGATAAAATTGCTCTCAAAAATTTTATTCGTGTCTTCCATCCCGCATATAACTTTTATTCGTCGAGAATTGGGAAGGAGCAAAAGAGCCCGTGTTCCTACCACGCACTTTTCTTTTTTTGTCGCGCGACAAATGCGTGTTCATTTATTTCTATTTTTGTTTTAATCTATACGTACACAGGCGACACGAATGCTGTAAACGTATACATTTTTTTTTCTTACACTTTCTTGCACACATTTATCGATAAAAGTAAGACGAGAACACGGGATCCGAGAGTTTGCTCTCGATGAAAGTGAGCACTCGTCGCGGTAATCGCCGAGTTACGATGATTAAACTGTGTTCGAGAATAAAGAAGCGCATTCCTCGAAGTCGTAACACGCATTGTGTGTGTGTGTGTGTAACGTGAGTGATTAACCGATACTTTCACGGGGAGAAATGTGTGAATTACGTTTGCGTAAAACGGTCCGTCGAGAGCGATCGTCATCGGACGAGACGGACGAACCGGTGTGTACGCACACTTACGCGTTTCGAGAAGTTGCACATACGTGTATACGTACGTTCTTGCGATATGTGCACCCGCCGGTACAACACACAGAAAACCGCAGACATATGACGGTCGTCTGACACTCGATCGTGCAATTTTCCGCAATCCTCGTCTCGAAGCTCGAAGTTAAACTGCGATCCGTTCCGGATGCGCTTTTGTACATCTTCGCGTTGCGCGCGCGCGCGCTATATCTGCGTCTTGAATAATTTTGCATATATCTCGCGTATAAATTCGCGTGATACATACATGTATGATGATGCGCTTAATCGATTTACCTGAACGAACGGGAGGCTGTCGTTCGTGCACGTCGTGTGTGGATCCTCCTCCTCCTCCTCCTCCTCTCCTCCTCCTCGAGAGGAGGACGACAACGAGGTTCGTAACGCTCGGGATCACACGCAAATTGATCACACTGAGTTTTAACCCGATTGATCCGTAGCGCGCTCGCCCTCCGTCGCGAACCACCGGTGTTTGCGACGACGTACGTACGGTATGTGCAAAACGAAGCGCGAGGGTGCGAGAGAATGGTCGCGGGCTGTTGTCAAGGGGTAGTTTCAACGGTGGAGAGGCACCCACCCTCGCTGCCCCCTGAACCCGCACTGCCGCCCCTGGGCCACCGTCGCCTTCCATGCACCGAGCGCCGACGAGACGACATCGCGCAGGCGTCGCGACGCCGGCAGTGCCGCGATTCAAACCCACGGCGCCCTTGGAAGATCCATCGCCACGGCAGGGCCGTGATGACGTAGTCAAGCACTTCGGGGACAGCTGAGTCGGCCTCTCCCTCAAGCTGTCGCACCTATCGAGAGAAGTGACAGCGCTCTCGTGAACAAACGATTTTTTATTCTTTCATTTGACACGAAAATGACCGCCGTGTGTGTTACGCAAAGCGGACCGAAGCAGTTTGTAATTGTAGATACGAAGGTGGCTTCGAAGGGGATCGTTAAAAGCGGCGCGCACACGAATGTCAAGTTCACGTCGGAATAGTCTTACTATCAGACAAATGGAATTTACGGAGCAAGAACACGGAGCGATTTTGACGCGATTCCGATTCGGACGATTAAACATATCCGCGAAGTAATGCGCGAGTAAACCGCGCGCGATCGGATGTAATCGCAACGACGAAAGGAGCGCAGTTAATTAATCAGGAAAAAAATTGTGTAGAAGTAATATATTTTAGAGAAATAACACGAGAGAGAGAGAGAGAGAGAGATCGGATATGGTACGGTAATAATTTCCAAACTCCGGAGCGATAAACTGGACGAAGTTTTTTCGTTGCGCTACGAAATCTCCGCATTGCCTCCACTCCTGAAAAAGTTCACGTAGTTGCAGAGAGAAGTCCGGGATTGCAGAACTTGCTTGTCGCATACGCGTCACAAGTTCATGACAAATTGCCGACACAGTTTCAGAAATAACCGATTGCAATTCAACGCTTAAACAACTGACACGTCTTTGTATCTAAAATGAAATCACTTACGATCACGTGGATATATAATTTGCGATTGATTACATTGATTGCATTGTTTAAGCGGCACGACGTAATTTAACGCAGTCATACGTGTACAGCACTCGAGTGAAAATTCTGCGTGAACGAGAAGCCACACGACGGCCGATGAATTTCAAATGTTCATCACGTTTTGTGCGCTGCTGGAAATTATTCAACGTAGCGTTTTTATTTAAATATAAAAGATATGATTAATTTGTTTGCGCGCTTATCCCGACAGATATTAAAATAAATACCAATTTTCCTTGTCAGTTGCAAGAAATCATTAAAGATAAGGAAAAAACAAACAGTCGTGTAATATTGAATCTAGTAATAATATTAAAAGATTAATTTTAGAACTATTTGTTTTTTGCGCGCTACTCATATGAAATTGTGACACACGTATATGCTTTATTTATCAATAAATTAAAAAGTATTTATGCGCGCGCGATAAGGAAAAGCGCAGCAAATGTGGTGCGCAATTAATATCTCGCTTAGCAAAACAACGTGTCTTCAATTACATCTTTCATAGTTCGGAGCTTTATTATGTGCTTTATTATCTCTTCGTTATGCGCAAATCCTTGTACGCGTCAGGATCTCAACTGCGTAATAAATTCTCTCGTAAAGCGATAAATAGAAAGATAAATGGCCCTGCGCGTAAATTTCTTTTTAATAGCACAGCGCGGTCATCTCGAAATTGATGTCTTCGACACGTTTTAATCAAGTTTAACACGTTATCAAGTTCATTAATTAAATTCTCGTCGTTTTATGTATCTCGCAACTTGCACGAAAAGAACGTCTCTCATTCGCGCCCATCCCCTCCTTTTTTCTCTCTTAATTGCTTGCTTCTGGCGTACTGTCGTAAGTTGTCTAACCAAGGCAGTGAGCGTACAAGAGACAACAATGCGCTTCATGCACGTGAAGCCGTGCTACGAGCGTTGTTGTCACACGAGATATGGCCGGAAGAAATTCTACGATGCGGAGTCACGAAACGGCCGCTAAAGCGTATACGCTGTTTCAAAACCGTTATCCGATTTTATATCTGCATAATTTAGCAGCGATAAAGACAAATGATAAAGAAATAGAAACGATAAAGGCAAATGTGAGTACGTATATATATAGTGTGTTTTGTTCTTTAATCAGAATATTTCGCGTCCTTTTAATCGAACAATCGAGCGAGATAAAAATAAATTTTGTTCGTAAGAAAATTCAACCCATGATACGTGAGAAAACTCGATTCGCTTTAGCTGCGTGAGAGCGTATTCTTAATTATTCCGATTTCTGTTCCATTTCTTACGTAACGTTTGAAATGGATTTGAAAAAAGAATTGAGGCGTGTCGCGACATTATGACACGACTTCAAAATTGCAAGGATTATCCTTGATCTCATCAATGATTCTCCTTCACATTTATCGTCCGTATAAATATAATTTTGCTCAACTACACGCGTACACACACACACACATACACATGCACGCACCAAGGTGCTTACTGCGCATCACCGGGATGCGATCCACCCTCGCGCACCTTCCGCCCTCGCAACGGTACTGTCATCAGCGTCGCGACGCAGGCAACGGGTGCAGCCTCCTCTTGTTCCGCCAGATCGATCGCCGTCTGACTGACAGGCGAAATCGCGAAAAAGTCTCAAGGCTATCCAGTCTGCTATGTCAACGTGCGGCACGTGTGACGTCGAACGCTATGCCAGGCTATCGGGACTCCATATTCGGTACGACTGATTGTGAATCCGAGAAACGAGAGATTCGTTAGCGATCGCACGACGTCGTTCTAACCTTCCGAATCAGTGAGTGATGGAGTGAGGAGGAGTTTCATCCGCGTGTCCCAATATTTTCGTTATATTCGATCACTTGACTGCTTGCGAGTCTTGACGTGTGATGCGTTCTTCGCAAAATAAAGTGTGATGAGACGAAGTTGCATAACGCAGCTGCATGTTATATAGTTGATATTTGCGATCGATCGATTGTGCCAAGGAGAAAATCAGAATTCCGCTAGGATCCTCTCTCTCTCTCTCTTATAAATACGCGGCTTTATTATCGCTCCATTCGATAGTCAGATTTTCCCGCAGGAAAACCGATTGACTCGAGAATTGTTTGTTTGCAGATAGAGAAAAGGAAACCTCTTTTTATTTATTTAGATATCTTACTCAAGTATATGACTTTCTACTTTAGCAAGAAGTCTTGTAATATGTGTTTTTTAACTTTTACTTACACGACTCTGTCTCTGATGTGTCGATTGCATCGGACAGTTGAGCAATTTGCATAATATGCATTGATTACTTAACGATTTTCCTCACACCTGTGTTCAGTTTGTTATTCGATTTGTGATGCCGGTTACTTATTATTTGTGTGTTATACTTTAAATACCGAAAATTTTGCACACATCTCATTTGATTTCTCCTCGTGGTTTCAAGTAGTTCACATTTTCCTGTTCAGAGAGCAGCACTGAACGCAGATAAATCAGCGCCATCTCCGTACAGTTTATCAAACATTGTATGTCAATATGTACAAATTTTCTTGTCACTCGTGAATAATAGCACTGTGTAAAAAAGTTTTACCTTTATCGTTTTGACAAAGTAGAACAAATTTATTTACAAACGAGCATGTGACATGTATTCAACGCACAAATATGAGCTTCACGAGATAACCGATGGTAATAAAAATATGCTTACTTTTTTAATTAATGTGTGTTCGGTGAGTTTTATTATTTATCAAGTGTGACACTGAGTAAAACATAGAGACAGAAGACAATTGGGAAGAGAACCGATCAAGATTCTATACTTTTCAATAATGTCTTATTATTCTATTCACCGATCACCATTTCACAATTTGTTTTTTTTATGTTGACATTACAAACATTCAGGTGTACATAAGTAAAACCACGTTGAAACGTACTGTTTTGTTTCAGACTACATTCATAAGGCGGGTATGTGCAGAAAAAAAGTTAGGAGTGACAGACAATTTGACAACGTGGATTACACACAACTTACAGAAACCGATAATGGTTTCTTTGACTCGCAGGTGAGTAAAAGAATTGTGATGCTACACTCCTCAATAAAATCTTTGTTTTCAAATATTTTAATATTTTATTTGTAGTAGAAAACATTTTTTCACACATGTACGTATCTATTTAAAGATATTTTCACTAGTTCGTAGGTCCACCGGTGAAAATACCATGGAAAGCCATCACATTAGCAGCTCTTCTCTTTGTTGGAGGGACTGTTATGCTTATTGTAGGAAGCTTGATTGTGAGCGGACACATTGATTCAAAAGTAAGATCTTTCATTATTATATAATTTGTATTTTGTGTGGTATCTTTTAATATCAAGTGTAAAATATAATAGAAAATGTCAAAATACATTACTTATTGTACCACACAAGATACATTGTTAAAACTATTCTCTTGCAGTATTCAGACCGAATGTGGCCAGTGATAATTTTGGGAGCCTTGATGTTTATACCTGGGGCTTATCATATGAGGGTAGCTATTTTAGCATATCAGAAAGTACCTGGCTATTCGTTTGACGATATACCTGAGTTTGATTGAATATTTATGTACATATATATATGCACACATAGTACTTATTTATATTAACACATTTGTGTATTGTATTTCTTTAAATGAATTTAATAGTAGGAAAGCCTTTTATGCATAAATAAAATCACATATAGAGAACACACATGTATGTATTATGTATATATATATATATATATATAAAAAAGAGAAATAGCATTTCTTATTTTATATTGAAGCATTTATATGTTTAGATGTGTGAATTCTATTTGTGAAGATGTCATATATTCTATGAATAATAAAATATATTGTTCCTATTTAAAAAATTTATCTAAAATTTATATATACAGAAACACAGATTTGCAGCATGAATGCTGGTACTTTATGTAATTAAAATAGAAGGATACATTTCTACATCTTGTAACAGTTATTCCCTGTTTGCGTTCTTTTGTAAACCATCTTTTTTATATAAAATGTGTATCAAGGAAACCTACCGAAGATATTGATCATTATAAAAAAAACATGATAAATATATGTGTGTATATTTTCAATGTAAAATTTATCTGTACTTACAAGATTAAAGGAAAACAGCTGTGATTGTAAATTTTTAATAATATTGTATGAAATGTGTATTTAATGCAAACTTCTGAACTTATATAAGTATTCTTACTGTTGTATTACACTAATCAATCTCCATATTGCTATAAATAAAATATGCATAATAGTTTTACCTGCTTGAGAGTCTCGGATACTCATTTCAACTATATTAAATTATGACATCAGAAGCAAAAATTACGAAAAATTTTTGTCAATTTATTTGTTAAAATAAATTTTATATTAATTTTTACATATAATATAGTTAATCGAAGGCATAAAGTGATAAACTTTCTTTTTGGTGTTTACAGAGATTAACATATATAAAAATATCTATCAATTTTGATCACTTGCCATTACTATTTTTGCTAAAAAAAACAATATACGTAAATTTAATTATACGTGCATTTATGATCGCAGAATAAAAGAAAAGAGAATTTTCGGCGAAATTTGCCAATTTATGCTTGTGAATGTCAATGGCGGTATACACAATAAATAAATAAAAAATTTCAATGTGTTGATTGCATGACAAAAATCTAATTTCTTGTTTCTACCGTAATAATTTAATATGGCTGCAACGAATACCCAAGAACTTTAAATTCATCATTTATCAGTTTATGTATTATGCACATATTATGTATAAAACGTACAATGTGTTGACAGAATCACATACTGTAGATTAAAATATAAAATTTGTGTATGTTATGTTGTAATACATTTAAAGTTTCTCTGTGTATAATAAAAACAAAATAATTATTAAATTTACCATGTTTTACATATAACTGTGTAAATGTGTCTGTTTATAATATAAAAAATAGAAATTAATAAAGTTGTCTCCGTATATAAAAACTATACATGAATTACATCAATAATAAAGGAAGTTGTGTTTTTACAACAAAAATTATAACACAATTATATATGAATTACATATATCAAGGCAATGAACAAAACAAAAATTAAATTTATAAAAAAAAGAGAGAGAATACAAATACAAAATTATTAAAAAATTGGAAATCCAAAACTTTAGTGAAATTTATGATAGATTGCAAGAAAATCTTAACGTGATACTAATACTTTGGAATATTATAAACTTCCATTACATAATTACCAAATGTAACAAATATGTCTTTTAACTACAATATATTGCTTTTAAATGATCTATAAGACTTTTACTTTGTATCCTACATATTCTTCGATCTCTACTTGACTGTAATATTAAAGGAGGTTCAAATCGTTTCTTTAAGACTTTTTTAATTAAACTTTTTGCATTTGTATATATTGTGTCATGATAACATTTGGCGTAGTAAACCTCCGAAGATTTCATCTGTAAAAAATAATAGAATAACATATAAGACACGCGATATAAAAAGATACTATAATTATTATTATTATTATTTGCTTATACTAGAACGAAGGCGAAGTAAGAGGCACACTATATACATATAGTGAGATGGAGAAAAAAAGAGCGCATGACAAAAACCAGAGAAAATATTCTAATGTTTTTGTACAAGCATCTTAAAAAAAAATATTATTTTTATAATGAGCGCTTACCTCCAAGATAAGAAATACTTTGACTTGAGAAAATTTAGCAAACTCAGCTGCATGTCCCAAATCTAACAAGAGATCTTTCAACATTTGCCAAATTATCACATATATTTCTTCTTCTGTTAGATCAGTACTTAAAATAATGCTCGTAATTGGCCACAACTATACCAAACATATAAGCACATAGAAAAAATTATGAAATATTAAAATGTTACAAAAAGAGATTTTTTCATATTTTGCACGAACAAATAATTTTTATATGGATTATTCAATAAATTTATATGTGCGTATATATGTATAGATACATACATATATATATATATATATATATGTATATATAACATTTTACATAAATATAAATAAAAAAAAATAATTTTACCTGCAGTTTTGAATAAACGCCAATGTTTTTTGCATAATTATATATCTGTCTAGCTAAAGCTTCGTCACTGTGCATTACTGTTGATAGTAAAGCACGGCATGTTGTTGCTTTTAATGCAAAAGTATATTTAAGTGTTAAGATACTTATTTCTCTAAGTAATATTATATCCTTTTTTGATAAAGATGATATTATCAATTTGTCCACGTAACGAGATAAATCTAAAAAAAGAAAGACAGTGTTTATAATTAGAAAGTAGTCAGTTACTAACAGTAGTTTAGTGTTTATTATTTTTGTAAATATCTTGTAATTTTTATATAAAACTACTTCTACTTTTTTTACCTATAGGATAATATTGACTAGTTTGATCTACAATCAAAAATCGGAAAAGAAAGAAGGCATGTTCTATATATTCATTACAAAGCAGTAAGTCCAACAGGATATATATTATTTTGTTTCTTATATCCTCATCATTAATAATGCTTTTAACACACCATCTACTACGGCTCGTACTTATAATATTTTGAGCTGAAACAATTAACATAATAAAAGCAAAGAAAGTAAATAACACTAACAAAGAAACAAAGAAAAAGTATATTCGTCAAATATAAAAACTGTGTGTATATATAAGTTTTTAAATAAATTAACTGTGTGTATGTACGTAATAATAGTTTTTTAATAAATTAACAGCACGTTTTAAAACTCGATATTTAAATATGGAAGAAATTTTTTTCTTTTTTTATTGTATAAATCGTATCAAAACTTATTATTTGTCTGTACACACACACAATGTATAAAGAAATTAAGAATTTACAAAATAAACTCACTTTTGAGTAAGTTAAGTGCCTCTAGTGGATTTTTGTTAGCTAAATAAATTTCAGCTAATAGCAGATAAAATGCTGCATTATAAGGAAAATCATATACACTAAGTGAGTGAATCACTTGATGTGCAAGTCCCCATGCCTCCTCATCAACTAAACTAGCCACTATTGTTAATCCCAAGTCAAATAGGAATGTACCAAGATCGCCAAATACATCTCTTTGAACTGAAATGTGGACGGACATACACATTAGGTGAGATCATAAATAAAAAATTATGAAAAGTTTATTCGTAATAATAGTTTATTTTATTCTACTATTACATGCTAATGCATACAGGAAGTATTTTATAATGTGCATTTCGTAAATCATTCAGAGTTAATGTATTAAGTAAAAAGTGTTATTTTCTTTATAAGGTAAGAAGAAAGCAAAAACTACTAATAGTTTTAAACTATATAAAATCACACACGTGTATATGTATTGTGTAAAAAAAAAGAGCTAAAATTATATCGAATCACATGTACGTATACACACGTGTTGACACATTCTGTCAAATAATCTACTTCTAGAAAAAATAAAGTTTTGTTGTACAACTACTTTTGTATAGCATGATTTTTACAATTGTACGCATTGACACTTTAATGAAGCACGAATTATAGCATCGAGATAAAGAAACAACGTGCCAAAATTACACATAAGCATGTGTGCACTACTATAAAATTTGTTCATACTTCTTCTCTCTTCCTTAAGATAAACTTGTTATTAAAACGAAATGAAAGAAATATAAAACAGATTTTCAAGCAAAAATGAAAAAAAAAAACTGTATATCGTAAACTGCTAAATGTAAAAATATCGTAATCTAAAATTTTTTAGTATGTATTCTCTTATATAAATAAATTATTTTATTTTTCTTTGTTTAACTTGCTTTATAAAGCTCTTCTATAAAATGTGAATAGTTCTTTTGCTCACATAACTGAAGAAAATGAATTAACTTGTCATTGTTTATCTTATTACCTGCACGTTGCAAGAGGGTTTTCACGTGATTTTTGAACGAACGTCTTATTTCATTTCGAAGTATCTCACAAGTGTAATAAAAGATTTTATCTGTAGCTTGTTCGTCTACATATAATTTTAAGATATCAATAATGTAATCGTAGTCTTTTTGTTGAAATCCCATTTTCAATCTGTCTAAATCCAGATAAAATTTCCAGCAATGTTCATGATATCTAAAAACGGATCGAGGCTCAGGCAACAGGTTTTTGTCTACAAACAAAAAATTATGCATATAGCAACAGCAATATATAAATTTCAAACTTCTCTATAAAATAACCCATACACAATACACACATAAAACACAATGTACACACACAAAACACACAACACATAAAACACACAAAAATACACATGTATACATAAGCATGCATGAAGATTAAATAAAATAGTAATCAATAATTACCAATAGGTTTTAACACATAAGATTTATCTCTGTCATTGGTTTCACTTCTCTTAATTTTGATTGTATCGGCATTGTTTATAGGGGTAACATCACAAAATAAAATGTCACATTCTGAGGTATCTGCACGACCATCTATATATGGATCAGGAGAAGCAATAGTTTGCATATTGTTTCCACTTTTTCCAAAATATTGAACTGATGTTGCAACACAGGTTGTAGGATTAGAATTTGTTCCATTTTTTTCAGCCAATAAACTTCTGAACTTTCTGAGTATATTTCCATCCAATTGCGACACGAATATAGGATCAAGTGTATGTAAAAGCTTATCAATATCATTAACATTATGTAACTGCCTATTGTTTATGCAATTAAGTAATATGTTATGAATAATAAATTTATCTGCATTTATCGGCATTACAGCAAAATATATAGTTCGCAAAGTATCCCAGTATTCACTAGGTTTTATACATTGTTTCACAACTTCTATTATAATATAAAGTTCATTTAATAAAGTTCTTTTAATAGGCATGTATGTAACAATACAATCTACGATTAGTTTTAATGACATTTTTCGATGACGTGACAAATGAACAATTAGTTTTTCAATTTCTTCAGTACCAAATGTAAAGTTGTTATCGTAAAACATGTGAAAGAATGTTAAAATCTGTTCAACTGTTAAGTGTTGTAAAAGACATAAATAACATATCTTTGAAAACTGAGGAAATGTTTGGATCGCATATCGTATTATCTCCACAATTGTCTTTACAGGTTTCTGTACTATTATCATAATAAGTCTATTCACCTAAAATTACATATCAATTATTATAAGTACAATATATATTATATTACAAAAAATAAGTATGTACATATTATATTACGATAAATAAATGTGAGTGTATGTTTGGTGCGTATAACTTACATCGTGTTTATACATGCACATATTTCGTGTACAATTATTTTTTCTTAAATACACAAAGCAATATCCGTTAAAAATTTTAGCTTCATTTTGGTATTTTGTTTTAATTGTATATAAAGTTTGCTGTATAGTAGGTATTTTTTCCGTTTTATTCAATCCATTTAATTTTTCTATACTGTCATTTACATTGTTTGCATACTCCTTATTGAATTCATGTGTGTTGTGTCTCAAATAGTTATCAATACTGTTATCACTCATTACATACTCATTAGAATGTACAGATTTGTTTATAACAGATTTGTTTGTTTTGTCTTCTTCACGCACTAAATTTTTCCTACAAAAGTAATTACAATATCAGTTATTATATATAAAAATTATATTTTATAAAAGTATATATAATATATGTATAATATATATATAAAATATATATATAAACTATATATAAAACTATAAAAATACTCCTTATTGAATGTATGTGTTGTGTCTCAAAAAGTTATCAAAACTGTTATCACTTGTTACATACTCATTAGAATGTACAGGTTTGTTTGTTTTGTTTTCTTCATGTACTGAATCATCCCTATAAAAAGTAATTAGATTATCAGTTGTTATATAAAAATTATATAAAGTATATATATAAAATAAATCGTAAAAAACTTGCTAACATTTCAGAAAACATGTAATACACACGTTTTATTATAGATAATATAATATAATCATGTACATATAAATTCTATTAGATTGTTTCTAATATCAGGTAATCAAATAAATGTTCTCGTGTATTTGTTGACAGTGAAATTTATGCGCAAAACTACACGAACCGTTTTTTGGTTTTCTAATACAGTACAGCGATGTATTCAAAATCGCTTCTTTGGTCATGTGATACATATACTTACTGGCTTTCATCAAATGTCTCATTTGCATAAAGAGAAATACAATCATCATCGTCATCATTGTTATAATCATCATCATTATAATCAGTATTATCATTGTCGTTGTTTTTGTCGTTGCCAAAACTGTCGTTGGAAGTTTTCTTGTTGACATTACTCTCATTCTGTTCTTGTGTTTCAACGTTGTCACAAATATCTAGGAACATGATATTTGTTTTTAATTAAATTATAAATTGTATGTCTTCCGATGTGTGTGTGTGTGTATATATATACACATATTATACATATACATATATATACACTTGCTAAGCACGAATATATAAGTGATTATTATGGATTATGACTTTATTTGCACTACCTTCATTTTCATGGGCAAATCCAATACTCGATTCATTATCATGAGATGAGTTTGTTTCAATTTCGCTGTTTGTATCTGATATGTCACGCTTATCATTTATATCCGAGGTATTTATTGAAATTATGTTGCATGTATTATTTGCTATTATTTGCTCAGATACTGATGTGTCTTTCTCATTATACTTATACGTAACATTACTTTTGTTTTCCAGGTTCTTTAATTGTCGTAATTTTCTTCTTTCTTCCAATATCTTACGCAAGTCAATTTTATCAGTATCCAGAGGCGTGTTTCTATTCAACCTAATTCGTTTGCTTCCCGAATCTAATCTATCTCCCAAACAGGGATATTCGGTTTGTATTCTTTCTTTGTTGACAGATATTGATCTATCGACTTCTTGGGTTTTATCTACATCTGTAAAATCTGAAATATTCTTGTTTACTGTGTTTTCCACTCTGAAATTAGAATTATTGTTAATTTCTAAGGCAAGTTTTGTTGTGTTAAAAATATTATATGATTTATTTTTCTCAGGATGTTCGTTTTCTTTGGTAATGACATTTGCAGCTTTTATTGCACTCTCATTAATAGGAGAAGTTTCTTTCATATTATTATCATAATTAGTTTTTTCCATAGAATTTTGCTCGCAACAATCATCTTCTATCATATATCTTTTTCTTTTTAATTGCACAGTTTGCATATTTTGTTTTGATAAAATTTTGACAAAATTTTTAGTCAATAGTGATATGGTTTGCTCTTTAACAGATATTTTTTTTTTATTAGACTTTCTAGTACATATTTCTGGAGAACCAGGTACTATTTTATCAACGTGATTAATCTCAGGACTTGTTTCTGAAGTCTTGAGCGTATTATGCATTATTGAAGATGTGTGCTCATTATTTAAATTTGTTCTTATATCTGTCTTAACATTGGTAACTGATCTACTCACAGAGCTTGAATGTTTTCCTAAATCTATGTCACTTTCATTTGCGGATACATCTAAACAATTAAAAGTTTAAGTTTTAATTAAATTATTCCTTATTATTAATACTATAATATGACAAACATATAATAATACTTATAATAATAATAATACTTATAATAATACTATATACTTACTTTTTTTATATAAATTGATATCAATCTGCTGCAATTTTACTACACACTTTGTTGCTTTGATAATATCAATTGAAGATAATTTGTTATTAATACGAATGTTGGAAATCATTTGCAATTTATTAGCAAAGCCAGCAGAAAATGAAGTTTTCTTATCCAAATCATTCGTGTCAGTAGAACTTGTATTAACTAAATATAAATTGTTATATTGTTTTATTGGAATACTGCATTTTATTTGTATTTTGCTATTACAATCAAGAAAAGTTGGAAGTTTCTTATTCAAACATTTTATATCATTAGACACTGATTTCACTGACTTCGTATTCATATCTATAGACAAATAAGGTATACATACACACATAGACACATAGAACATATATACACAGAATATAGCACAGAATACAACATGCGACAAAAGCAAACATAAATTCTACGGTGAAATAATATAAGAAAGATACTGAGATAAGATATAAAAATACTGAGATAAGAGATAAAATACTGAGATAAAGATAAGAAAAATACTGAGAAGAAAAAAGATAATCACACAGAACATATATACAGACATATATACAGACACACAGAACATATATACACAGAATATAACATGCGACAAAAGCAAACATAAATTCTGGTGAAATAATATAAGAAAAATACTGAGATAAGATATAAAAATACTGAGATAAGAGATAAAATACTGAGATAAAGATAAGAAAAATATTGAGAAGAAAAAAGATGATCATTTGTGGCACTTTCTTTACATGTTTTTACAGAAAATGCAATATTAAAATATCTTCTATCGTTACTTTTGTTCATTCTCATATTAAACTAAATTAAAAAATCAAGATTTCTGTTGATTATTAAGAATTGATAGTTTTGCTATGATAGGTTTTGCTATTTTTCTACGATTTCAGTATCACAAATGTGTATTTTATTAAACAATTACAAAATAAAAATAAATAAATAAATAAAAAAAACTTAAGTTTGCTAATTTAAGTTTGCATCTTATCCTATATATAGACTGTCCTGGAAGAGTTAGACTATATATTACATAAAAATATGTTTAAAGTTTATAAAAACACTAAATACTTTATTACCAACTAATATATATAATCACATTATAAAGTTCTAGAATTTACTGATAGCTGTCAATATTAAGAAGTTATATAGATCTTCATTAATAGAAAATAGCAAACATAGTGTTAGTATAAAAAAAGAGTGAATGAATATATATTATCTGAATACAATAAACTTATAAGCAAACAAATCTATTATTTTTACTTTCATATATAATTTTATCATAACTTTGTAAAATATTTTTATGTTGTTTTTCTTATTTTTATTATCAGTACAGTCTAAATAAGACATACTTGTATACACACATATATAATACTATAAATAGAACTTACCATTTATTTTACTTATTGCATGATGTTCTACCAGTGTTTCATCAAAACTTGCTTTACTTCTTTCCTCTTGAAGTAAACTTATAATACTGTTATGTTCCTTAGTTATTATTTTATTTGCATTATCACAATTTGCACCATTGGATTCATTATGAATTTGATCTGTATCTTCTTTATCCAAAATAATTATACTTTCTTTTCTACACAGACTTACATTACTATCATGTTTCTTATTTGCTTCACTTAATGTATTTTCATCATTATAGATTGTCTCATCTATTGATGCGTTACATATATGATTGTCCATTGTTTCTTCATCTAAAGTTGCAGTATCTTTTTTTTTTCCAAATGTGTTTGAAACAATATGACTTGTTGGTGCAACTATCTCATTTGTATTATTATAGCTTGTATCTATAAGAACATCGTGTACATTGACTATTTTTTCACTAATTCTATCCTTTCTGTTTTTAGATGATTTCATAACATTATCATGTTTCTTTCTTGTTACAAACACTTTATTTCCAATATAGTTTGTATCTATAGATGTATTATGTATATGTGTATCATATTTAACCATTTCTCTGGAACATTCACTTTCATACTCTTCTTTTCTTCTCTTACAACTAGATCTCTTATCTATTATTATAACATTTTCTTTCTGTGTACTTTTTTTTACTTTTGTATTTTTATATTTTATATCAAAATGAACATTGTTGAAAGAATTGGACATGTAACTAGATGATACTTGCTTTAATCTTGTCTGTGCATCTTTCAATAATTTTTGTTCATAAAATGAAAGTAACTCAGTGTTTAAAGCAATATCATGCAGCACAACTTTACAGGGATGAATCAGATTCAACATGTTCAATTTGCTCTTATTTTCTTCTTCTAATTTTTTTCTGTATCTCATTTTGTAGTTTCACTTAATTGCAATGTATACAACTTGTTAAATCAACAAAATACATATGTATATGGTATATATTTACTAATATAACTTTTTAAAAATAGTTTCAAAATACTTCCTTTAGTTTTTACATTGATCTTTAATTTGTTTAACCTTAAAGTATCTCTTTTGTTCAAACTTCCAAATAAAACTAGAAAACGTTGTAATATACACAATATTTTGCTTTATCGTGAGACAAACTCTTTTTTTTCTTTTTTATAACAAATTTTTTGTGATAGTGTACATAAACCTAAATATTACAAAATAAGAATTTTTAAATATATTCAAACCTGCATAAAATCATAATGAATTATGTATGTACCACACACATGCATATATTTTATATATATTACATAAAAAGTACTTACTCAGTACTTGCAATGAAGGCAAAAATGCACAAAAACTTCCTTAGTGTTATTCTATCACATATCTTTGGCATTTTTGATTAATAATTCTTTTATCAGCACAAGCATACGATAACAGACGTCACACTCGTTATCTTTATCTCAACAAATCGTCCTTGAAAGTGCAATAGTCGCATATACATTTCTCAATCGGATGTGGCAAATCTTTTATCTGAAACACGTGTGTGCAGATTAATAACGAAACGAATATCTACTTTAAGAAAGTGAGGTTTGCCGCCAAAAGTTTTAAGATAACATTTCGAGAATCGCAAGCGAAATATCGATAGTTCGCTACACCAACGTTCTCAGTTTATTGGCTGTTTCACTTTGAGTCTCTTCTTTCGTTGAACAGAATATAGTGCAGAAGAAATTGGTTAATTTCTTTTATAGTTAAGTTTTTGTTTTGTGATTTGTTCTCGGTTTTTGGCTTAAAATATGGCGCATCAGTTAAAATCTATACTCGCAATAGCCGCGTTCAGCAGAAAAATTATTGAGTTGTCATTTTTGTTAACACTCGATATTGATTAACTGGTTCTAAAAGGAAGAACCAATCACGTTCGATTGCTACAAAGCAGCTTATTCTGCTGAATGCGACTGTTTTATTAGTAATAGAGATTAACAGCGCCTTTGTCGTCTAAATAACAGAAAAGCAAACAAAAAGGTCATTCCTTCATAGAGACGGAAAGAAACGGAATAAGTCATACATTGCTCTGTGACACTTGCACAAGATCATCACAATATTACGCAAATAATCCTGCTGATCCTGCTTCTATATTGTCATTATAGTAAGAATTACTTTTATTAAATTAAGTTTTTTAAAATTAATATTTTTGTTCGATATTTTATTTCAATTTGCATGCGACGTGACAATGGTGATATTTTATAACGGAAATGTATCCCAGGGTTTCTTTTGCGACAAAGTCGCAAATATTAATATATTTAATCGTGTATTATCTATTAACATGCAATAAATCTGTCATTTTTTGCGACAAAAGCTTGAAGAAGCCTAGCAATGTTTTCTCGATTCGCACGCGTTGTTGCAGTTTTTTAAACAAACGGAGTATTATGAATTTTCTATCATGACAAAAACATTGAACATATATCTGTTGTATATTTAATTATATCGATATCGAGAGTGAATAATTTTGCATATCGGACATTATTTAATATAAAGACTTATATTTTTTATCCCTGTTTATTAATACATATAAAAATATTGATAAATCATATTGTAGATTAAGATTTATTAAATGTAGTAATGCTTATATGTATTTTCTTCTGTAGTGGCTATAGGATGGCTTCCAACCAACGTAAAACATTTCTTGATGGTTAATATACAATCCTTTAGAAAGACTATCTTTTTCTTTTTCAGGAAGTTGGCACATTGGAAAATACTCAGCATGTTTACACTGTCTTGAACCATTTGAATATATCCTTCCTTTTGGACATTTTACAAGATAACCTTCAAGAATACCCAACTTATTGCGTTTGCATTTATAATATGCATTTGAACAACATTTACAATAAGGGAAATGACCTTGGCTGGGGCATATTCTTCTTGTGGAAGCATCCACTTGAAAGTAAGGTAACAAAATGGTTTCAATAATACATATATAATTTAGAAAATGACATATACTTAGTTGATCTTTTAAATTGTTGATATATTAAAAGTTTATCTTTTTTAACAACTAAAACTAGAAGAAATCAAATTAATTAAACTATTAGAAGTTTTATATATTACTTTGAAATCAATATAGTAATGTTATAAAGTGTCAAACCTTATTATAAATTTTGTGGTAAATCTGTAAACATATATCACGACTTTTTATAGATCAACTTTTACATATGATAGAGAAAATAAGCAAAAATGTGAAAAGCTAGCAAATTTAATGTACTCAAATAGATATAATTTCTGGAAGTATGTATTATTTACTTAAAAATGTAATGTTTACTTACAAATGAATTGTGCTTATCACCACTTGATACATTAACTTTAAACTTCTGACAGTTGGTATATCCATCCAGAACTTTGTGCATCTTTTTTTCCTTCACACATTGTATTCTTGTATCGTCAAATATTGTATCTTCAGGACACTTTAATATAACAATCTTAGCATTTATCTTCCTTGTCATAGTACACTGATAGAACAGATTGCAATATTTAGGATGACGTCGAAAACCACTAGGACAAATAAGAAGTATTTGCTCTTCAGTTAACCTTCCAACAGGACAAGACAGTTCAGAATAAGTCGTTAATAAAATCGGCAGTTCAGTAGCAGTTGGACATTTAAGAGAATTTTTATCATCTTCAATTTTTCCATTTCTTTCAGTGACATTTTCTTTCTTCTTGCATGATAATTTCTTAACAGCACTTTCAAAATTACACATTGTCTTGTCTTGTTCCCATACAGTACCATGAGGACATACAAATTCTATCTTTTCAAACTTTTTTTGTCCCACTTTAACGCATCTATAAAATTTGGTACAATCATTTGGATCAGGTAAGAAACCTTCAGCAGTACATGTAGAAACAGATTCGTCCACTCCTTCTGTACTACTTGAAACTTCCATGCTTGAACTATCTATTATGCTTCCACAATCCGCCACACTCTCTATACTACTACTACTACTTTCATTTTTCTTATCTTTGCAGTTACATTGTTCATCGTTTTCTCTATCTTCATTACTTCTACTCTGTTCACTACTTAATTGTTTCTCCATTGAAAGAGATTCTAACGTTGCACTATCTTCTCCGTTCTCCTTGCTTGTGCTATCTTCTTTGCTATCTGGCTGTTTCTCAGTCGGAGATTCTGATGTTATCTTCCCATCCTCTTGGTTCTCTTGACTTGTGCTATTTTCTTTGCTGTTTGACTGATTATCAGATTCTGACGTTTCACTACCATCCTTACCGATCTCCTTACTCTTGCTATTATTGTCTTCTTTGCTATTTGATTGTTTCTCAGTCGGCGATTTCACCGTTGTAGTACGACTTTCTCTATTTTCCTCACTGTCTTCTGTGCTATCTGACTGTTTCTCAGTCGGAAAGTCTGGTATTGCCCCACCATCTTCTCCATTCTCTTTGCTCTTCTTATCTTCGTTGCTATCTGGCTGTTTATTAGTTGAAGGTTTTAATGTAACATCATCATCTTCGTTGATCTCTTTACTTTTACTGTTTTCTTTGCTGTCTGAGTGTTTTTCAGACGGAACTTCTTGCGATGCATCACTATTTTCTTTGTTCTCTTTATTTGTACTATCTTCTGTACTATCTGATTCTTTCTCTTTTGAAGATTCTGATGATGTTTTACCATCTTTTTCGTTCTCCTTGCTCTTGTTATTTTCTTTGTTATCTGACTGTTTCTCCGTTGGAGGTTTAGGTATTGCTTCATTATTTTCACTGTTCTCGCTTTTATTGTTTTCTTTGCTATCTGTTTGGTTTTCAGATGGAGATTCTAGCGATGCATCTTCTCCGTTCTCTTTGCTTATGCTGTCTTCTGTGCTATCTAACTGTTTCTCTTTCGGAGGTTTTTCTGGTGCTTCTCCATCTTCACTGATCTCCTTGCTTTTACTGTCATTTTTGCTATTTGGTTGTTTCTCAGTTGAGAATTCCGGGTTTTCTCCACTTTCTTTACTGTTTTCGTTGCTTCTCTTGTCTTCCTTACTTTTATTTGGAAGATCTGGTATTGCTCTACTATCCTCGCTTTCTTTGCTCTCTTCTTTAGTATTTGGATATTCCTTAGGAGGTTTTAGTGTTGCTTTACCGTCATCATTACTTCCCTTGCTTTTACTCTCTTCTGTGTCGTTTGACTGATTCTCAGTTGAAGGTATTGTCGCACCATTATCGTCAATTTTTTCTCCGCTATCAATGGTCGCTTTCAGTGGTTTCGTTTGTGCTATCTGTGTGTGGTGGTGATTTTGTGATTTCATTGCTTTCTTTGCTGTTATCAGATTTATTGTTATTATTTTGTTTATTGTCGTTATCCTTGTGATTATCTTTATTTTTTGGAGTTGTGTTTTCCTTACTTTCTTCACTACTACTACTGCTGCTACTACTACTACTCCTATCATTCTTATCTTTGTGTTTATGTTTTGTGTTTTCTTTGCTTTTATTTTTATCTCTATGATTGCCTTTGCCTTTGGAAGTATTCTTGTCTGCGTTCTCTTCACTGCTGCTATTATTTTCATTTGTATTTTCTTTGCTTTTGTGTTTATCTCGGTGTGTTTCTTTGTCTTTCTTTTTGTCTTTTTTGTTTTCTTTACTTTCTTCACTGCTACTGCTACTGTTAGTTTTGTTTTTATTTTTGTCTTTATTTTCTTTGTTTTTATTTTTATGTTTTTCTTTATCTTTGTGTTTTTCGTTTTCGTTGCTTTCTTCACTACTGCTACTGCTACTGCTATTATTTTTGTGTTTATGTTTATGTTGGATTTCTTTGCTTTTATTTTTATGTTTTCCTTTATCTTTGTGTTTCTCGTTGCTTTCTTCACTACTGCTGCTGCTACTGCTACTATTATTTTTGTGTTTATGTTTATGTTGGATTTCTTTGCTTTTATTTGTATGTTTTTTTTTATCTTTGTGTTTTTCGTTACTTTCGTCACTACTGCTGCTGCTACTGCTACTGCTACTGCTGCTGCTGCTATTACTACTACTATTATTGTTGCGTTTATATTGGATTTCTTTATTTTTATTTTTATCTTTAGAGTTTCTTTTAATTTCTTGTGTAGAATTATTGATGTCTTTATTATCTTCGCTGATAGAATTATTGTTATTTTTGTTTTCTTTGCTATCGTTTTTATCTCGACGTTTTTCTCTGTCTTTGTGTTTGGTGATTTCGTTTTCTTCGCTGCTACTATGATTTTTATTTTTTTTGTTTTGATTTCTTCTAGATCTGTTTCGATTATTTCTTTCTCTGTTATTGTAATTAGTATTTTTTTTATTTCTAATAGTTTTGTTATATTGGTGGTTTGACTCATTGTCCTTTTTTTCACGGCTTTTCTGACTGGAAGTGTCTGAGATATTGCTCTCTTCTTCACTTCTACTGTCCTCTGAAAAAGTAATTATATTACGTAATTGTGCAGTCTAATTATAGTGTAAGAGATAAAGTGTCTTTTGGATTCAAATGAATAACTATTACGTATGTGATTCTCCTGTGTTCGGATCTGTTTCGTTGTAATGCTGTGTTCTCTAAATGTTTTCAAGTATTCTATGATTGGCACGCTCGTAAATTTGTTTGACAAATCTATCGTACCTGAAATATCTTTCTGCTCCGAAGAGACAGAGCCACCGCATTCCGCTCTCCCGCTTTCTTGAGGTAGCGTGCAATTCATGTGTACATCCGAAAAAACTTTATCGGCGTCACATTGATAAATAGATCGACGAAATTTAGAATGTTTGTTTTCAACTCTCATGCACATGTAATATTTTCTACAATCGTATTCATCGGCGTAAAAACCTGATTCCTCACATTCGAACCAAGGAGGAGAATTACGCGTGTCTTGAGTTGTATCGTTTCTTGATTCATGATTGCGATTTATCTCTGTAAAGTGAAAAATAAAATCCACAATAAAATAAATATTTTGTTATTATCGCGCATAGTGTATTACTAAATTAATGTTGTAATAAATATGTTAGGTTTGTCCGTTTTGTTACTTAAAAAGATAATTTTTTTACGCAAGAACGTTTAAAAGTTCTTACCATTTTTGAGTTTCCGTTGATTGTGATAAGTTTCCGAACTAAATTCGCCAGTGGAAAGAAAGAATGCAAGCAGAAGATAGATACTTTGCTTCATTTTATAGAATTCTAGTTCATCTTTCTGTAAGTAAAAATATTTGTTACCTTATTGGTAAAATTAATGTATGATTTCACTGATGATATTCTGTTTACGTGTATATGCACGTGAATGATGGAAAAATACACAATATATATTCTTACCTCACTGTCAATCTTTTGATTATTCGCATAACAGCGAGATGATCATCCAGACCAGAATCCTTTGATATTCCAACAACTTTGTCGCTCAAATAACTGTGCGCATATAATGGATTTAATATATATATATATATGCGATTGTTAATAAACTAAACATATGCACGATATCGATAAATCAATAACATTTTCTCGATTTATTTCCATGTGAATACATCCAAGCAAAATCTGTATGTACTTAATTACATACCACGTTGCAAATGATGACATTTGCAATTGTATAAATGTAACTGAAAAATTTTCTCTTAACAGATACATTTTATCAAAACAATATTTTAGAAAAACATATGGAGAAAAAAATATATTTTGAATATTTGTAATTTAGTGAGACATTTTTTGTGTTTTTTGTGTGTGCATATTGATGTCTGTTTTCATTCATCTTTAATGGACAAAGAGAAAAAAGATTTTTCATAAATTACACATTATTTTCTTAATATCAATATATTTTTTTTACTCAAATTATAAATAATATCTATTTATTTATGTGGTCAGATATTTGCAAGAATATAATATTTGTATGTATACGTGATCTTCAGGAAACGTTTTGCTGTAAAGCTTCTTTTTTTGTATCTTCAATGCTGTTAATCATTTGTCTTATTATTATCATTAATTTACATTACAAATAATATATACAAAGCATGCAACAAGCAAGGAAAAAAATAACGGTGAGTATGAAATACGTATATGTACTCTCAGAGATATGTATATGTGCTTTTTATTAACATAAAACTTTTATTAAGTGAGACTAGACAAAAATATTTACTATTGTGTCATGTATTTATATTATATTATTAAAAAGAAACGAGATATGGTACTGTAATTACAGCAAATGTTTAAAATATTTTTTGTTTATTTCAGCTTAGCATGTATGAGTCCGTTTGATTAGAACAACGTAGTTTCTTCGCTTCATTTGTTTAAATTTTGACAATTCAAAATCCTTTGCGCTTCGATCTGTAAATAATAGAAATTGTAAATAGTATCAAATCAATTGTTTTCACTGAGGTGTTATAGCCTAAGTATATGCAAACAATTGTACATTAAAATTTATTTCGTATCTTGACAATTAATACCTGAACGAATGTGTATAATTTTAACAATTGTTCCACCGAGCTTCGCGAGCAATCCATATTACTTGATCTAATCCGCATATCTGGACTTCTTTTTCCCTGATTCCAATCCTTAGAAAAAGTTATTTGAGCTTTACCATCCATAAGAAGAAGTAAGAAAAGAAACGCTACAGCGAGGAATCTTATTGACATCTTACAAAACCTTTAAAAAAAATAATATAATTTAATTCTATAAAACGCAAACTGTCCGTTCATCGCACTATTCTGTGTACGACAAGTTTAAGCTATTTAACTGTCTAATTGACAAAGCAAAAGAAATAGTTACACCAGATTTCTACGAAAATAAAAAATCGAGACTCACATGATAACACTTTTGTGTAAATAAATGTATAAAGTTTATATTTCCGCGAAATGTATAAAAGCTTATATTTCCGCGAACACAATATTGGCGATGTTGCTGAAGACTTCGTCTGTGAATGATCTAAGAAGCGTTTGCTGTTTTATACAATACGGACCCCACATTTCAACGCGCGCACATTACAACATCCCGACAACCCTACAACATAGATTCCAATCACTATCGTAAAGAAGGATAATAAAAGCTCTGCGCCGGCGTTGAATCTTACGTCTCGAAAGTCATCTTCCGCCTCTGATTTCAGTACGAAAGTTGATTGCGAATCCACAAGTGACGTGTGTATGTGTGTGTGTGATGCTTTGAAATATATTTACTTTATATACAGATATAGTTATACATATATTCACATCAACATGTCCTTTGACACTGCTATTGAATAAATATCGGTCTTTTTATCTCAACAGGATCCAGTTTACTCACACCTGCTGCGCGAGTGATATCAACACGTGGAATATTACAGTCTTAACATCATTGATCTATACAGATCAAATTTACGATTTAGATTCACGGTTTGCTTTTGTTATCTTGTCAGTCATGTGCTAATATTTGCTCTCTTGCTCAAATATATATAATAATAAATGTAATTAGACTATCTAACTGATTACTTTCTACATTTTATTACATTTTTTTATTGCTCATATGACACAAATTCATCTTGTCAACTTGAGATAAAGCTCATTGCACTTGTGTAAATGAAAACACAAATGTTCAAATCGTCATTATGTAACAGTTTTACGCGCGTAAACAACCTTGTAATAAATTGATAGAAAGTGGAAAAAAGAAGAGCAAGAGAGAAAAATGTACATTAATATAAAATAAAATGGCTTGCTGATATTGCAATGCAATTTATAGAAGAAAAATTCATCATTGCAATTTATGTACAATGATAATTGCATAAATTATTAGTTAAAACGTTAATAATAATTATTTTTTATCATTTAGTTTTTTTTTCAAAATTACATATATCATTCGGACAATTTCGTCTGGAAAAGTAAACTTTCGTATTAATTGCGTCATTTTGTGACACGTATTGTCAAATGAAATTGACGCATGACCGTGACACTTAAAGGCTTCCGACTAATTTGCCATCAAGAAACGTAGTAGGAAACCTCGCAAGATCACACCATCCTAATCAGTGATATATTTATCTCTCTTTCCAATACAATATATTTAAATTTTTGTGACGGTATAGATAGAAACTTAAAGAACATATAGTAACACGTGTATAGTCGAACTTTTACTTTATTGCTACAAAAAGGAAATTACACAACTTTTATCGAGCTAAGGTTGAATCGAAGATAAAAGGATAATGGTGCGCTCATATGCGTTGCCGTCGATTATCACATATTTAAATGGTTCGCAATAGAGTTCTTATTTTTCTAAATAATGTACAAGCCTTGTATGTGTACACGCGCGCGCATGTTCACTCTTTTTTTTTTTTTTTTTTACAATTCTCAAAGTGCGAAGGGTGTGGTATGTATGCGCATCAGGATTAAGATTTTTAGAAGTTATTAAAATCGCATTCGCAAGGAATCCATGAATCTTTTCCTTATCACTTAAAGGCAGTGTTGAGTAAACATTTATCAACAGCATTTACAAACCTGTCTTATGTTATCTTATACGATTTATCACGAAATGAAATATAAATAATGATTGCTCGTCCCCATGAATGTAATCCAGATTGATCAGAAAGTTTTTACGTATTTTAATACGAATTTTGATACAAAAATACAAAAAGACCAACGTAATAATAACAGAAATGAGAATTACGAGTCGATAAAATGGACGAAGACTGAACAATCATTAAATGTTGCGGTTATTTTTTTTTTTTTTTTTTTACACTGTAATATATAAAAGTGACAATTAGAAGTTTTCATTGATGTAGACAAGTTTTCGAAGATCGTTAACCCTCTATAACGCCCTGTCAAATATTGAACATGATATACCGATATTCTTTTAGTCAAATTTTATTTTTAGCCACAAAACGTGACTAATGTGTGGCATACGCATTTTGTTTTATCACCTCTCCTTCGTGGAAATTGTTTATCGCGACTGTCAAAAATAAAATCTTCGAAAATTTATTGTTAATTTATATCTGGCGATTGATATTCTTTGCTGGGTTTACGTTACATAAATTCTTTCGTACTCACGAAAAAACAACTTCGGTTATAGAGAGATAACAGTCGAATAAAGGAAAAATAAAAACCTCCCTCTTTACAAAAACTTATAAAATATATCTGTATATATAATGAGCTAATCTCACTAATAAAAATAATAAAAAGAAATTATCTAAAGAAATATTATTAGTGCCTGTAAGCTCTGTTTTTGAAAAAACCTATATAAATACACTGATTAGTCTTTACATATCGATCTTTGCCAACTTTATGTCATACAGACTTTTATATTGTAGTAACATCTTCTCTCACACCGCTTGCCAAATATATCGCTTTGAGAAAAAATAAGTGAATTTAACGCGAAATACGCAACAAGTACAAATTTGAATATAAACTCGTTCCTAAAAATGTGACTACGTTATAGATTTATTTATATATTTTATTCATCTTTTCCTCTAATCGTTGTTCAATGGCAAGCGCCTAAGTAGCTCGTACAGACATTTACGGAGGAATGTCCCCAAAAAAATTCGCTCTCCACTTATTATTGAGATCACACGCGTTCGCTCGAGTTGCGTTTTTCTTATCGTAAACATATATTTTATATATGCAAGGAAATATCTCGCGATATGTATCACGACCGCGTGGTTTTTTCATTCGGTATTTTATCGTGTAACCACAGCGATATACATATCGTCGAATCTTTTATATTTTGCGTTACAAAAAGCTTAAAAATAACAGCGATTTCTCGTGTACTTATCAAACGCACAAAGACACATCGGAAATGATAAGTATATTATCAAATAGTGGCTGGTCAAAATGAGAGGCGCGAACAAATAGTTTTCGAATGACGAAATCTCGTAAATTTTATCATCTCGAAAGTATTTGCGGTTCGCGGATATAATATATATTTATATAACGATCTTATCGGCAGTTATATATTCACGGAACAAGATTAACGTCTTCCGAAGCGCGCTATGGCACTCGATCTCCATGCGTAGTTGTTTTCTTGACTTCTATTTGTTATCGGGTTGTAAATGTCTGGAATTATCGAGTTTTTTTCTTCTTTTTCTTCTTATCAACGACAGAATTTCTACTAGCAGAACAATATTATGGATGAACTTGATCGATGTGAGAACAATTATCTTTTCGATTCTCGCGCAAGTTAATATACACGTATAAAGGGAATCCATATGTATATAGTTGCACATATATACGTAGGTTTTCGAACATATATCGAATATATAACAATATACGTATGCAATATTTTTTTTTTTTTTTACATACGCGTTTATCTGATGACACACATGACATTGTTAACGCATACATTGGCGATATACCACATACATCCATATATACTTTCTTCCCCATTCATACTTAATATATATGTATAATTATTAAAATACTATGTAAATTATAAGTAGAAGAATGATAGAGTATTCTATATTTCCTCTTCGTTATCTTATTCACACTCTTAAAAGATGACTTTTGTCTCATTATCGTTAGAAGAGTTATATGGGCATCTTTTTTTTTATTACTCACTTGTTATTAGCTATCATTTTCTCTTTCACATATAATTTTTCTCTTTCTCTCTCTCTCTCTCTCTATATATATATATTTATTTATTTATTTATTTATATAATGTATATGTATAAAAAATAGTCTGGAGACCTCGTAACTTGATGATTGCCAAGCTCAAAATGACAGATCCGCAATCGACAGAAAGTATATCTTCATTATAAACAGTTGATTACAAAAATTGCAATGTTTTTTTTAACGTTTTGCTGACCGGTGTTACCAGGCTGTGTAATCGTTTCTTTGCTGTCAAAATGTTTGAAGATGATACGCCGCAGACCAAGAGCGACCGTCTCTTGAATCTTGGCATTCATACACGCGACTTTACGAAATTACTGAGGTTTCCTTAGACGGGTTCTAAAGTCAGTCACATAGCATTTTGTCATTATTACACAATGTTAAAAAAAACGACATTAACAAAATAGACAATAGCCTTTTTCTCTCGTTCTGGCTTTCTAAATAAACAAGTAAAAACTATGCTCAATACTTCGCCGACTTTATCGACGTGCAACGCATGTGTTTAATCTTTTTACTTTGCAAAAAGAGACATTTATATTAAGGCCGATTAAAAAAATAAATTGTTTAATATACATTTGAAAAGCTTCAAGTAACTACACAACTGATTTATGAGAACATTCATCATTAGTAACTTTTTTTTGGCTTTTCAGAAACTTTTGTATACTTCTTTTCTAAATACATATGTAAACTCGCTCTTTACTACTTATATTATCTGACTTTATATTATCAAACAAAATAGTCGACGAAGTGTTAAGCTCGTTATATGAACTGTTGCCGCAATATTTGTTCTACTTTTGATCCATGGAACATTGTTTCTTATCAATAATCAAGTTTATCTTAATGTATATATATATATGTATGTATATATAACTATGTTCACAAATAATTACATACAAAAAACAGAGATCGCGATGAAAATTGTCGATTGTCCAACAACTCGTTAAAGTACATACAACGAGGACACGATAATCTCTCTCTCTCTCTCTCTCTCTCTCTCTTGTCTCACATATACACATTTATCACTCTTTCTTAGTGTAAAAGTTACAGCGTAAACGAGCTAACGACACAATATAAAAATTCCTTTTTTTTTGTGTACGTTACACTTTCGCGAAATAAATGAAGTTTTGGTAGTGTCCATAGTCACTTAGGATAAATTGTAAAGTTCATTCCGTCTATTAATAATTCACGCTTATAATTATTGTATCGATAGGATCCCGTGTTAGAGTTCTTCGTTTTCTCCTATCAAAAACTCGCGAGCGGTCAGTAAGTGAAGACCGCTTATGTCGTTTAAGTACAATAAAGCCCCCTGTGTTTCGTGTTTTGTCTCGTTGCTGGAACCCAAATCTACAGGAAACGTACGAATCTTGCATAGATGCGAACCTTGTGGTTATGACCACAAAGCTGAGGCGAGTCTGCAAGTCATGTACGCTGTGAAAAAAATAGAATAACGATTTTATTTACATCACCACTTGTTTATACTTTTTACATAGCACCTTATGTAAACATGTGTCTTACTCGAATTAAAATTGTGTTACTACGGAGTGCTTTGTTAAGACAACTCAACACCAACTCTCACTCTCTCGTTCACCGACTCCGTCGCTATCCTCGTCACTCTCTTCTCCATACATATCCGCCAACTTTCTGAATCTTGGTCCGAAATTAGATAGATAATTGAACTTAAGATCACCATCATCGGTACCTAGTAAAAAGAGAGCGCGAGTGAGATTGATCGAGAAATCGAAACATGATTATATATCGTGTATGTCTTGTCAAAGCTTACAAGATGCTAACGATGACAAATCGCCTTCTGAATTACCCTCTCCTTCGTAAGCGTAATGCCTCACGTCATCAAATGGATTTGTATCGGGATCTTTATCGCAACTCTCTTTCTTGCCATCTAGAAAACCACAAATGTCGGGAACTTCGTCTTGTCCTTGAAACAAAATCTCTATTTAGTTCTTGTACAACAATAGGTTTTTGTATTTTAATAGCGCTTTTTATATAGTTATTGATAGTTATTTTTACCGCTTTCTTGCAGACCAACGGAATTTATCTTGGAATCGATAGGCGCATCGTAAATAGCTCTCAATACATTTAAATCATATCCCGTGTCTACTTCGCCGCCTCCTTCGTCCTCGTAATTAATAATGTTTTCTCTGATATCGTCCATATCTTTATACAAGTCATCTGTTTTCCTCCTGTGCACAACTACCGCTACCAGTAGTACCAGCAATATCAATACACACACCAATATAGCTACTATAAAGTTCGTATCGATGCCGAATGAAATGGCCTTTGCCATGCCGTGATCGCAACCAGGATTCGCGTTTCTAGACAGCGATGGCATTCCCAGGTTGTACGTCTGTAACAAAACAAAAGTGACTCAATTTTCTTTTGTAATTTTAATTTGTTAATCCGTTATTTTGTTTGTTGCATTTATTTTCTTTTTTTTTTAATCGTTACTAACATTTCCATTGAACGTCATGTTGCGTATACAACCAACAAGTCCTTTATCAGTTGGTTTATAATCCCACTTGAAATTAGCTGCCATTTGCGCCAAGTTGGTTAATGTTCCGCCGACTTGCAGCGGGCTGTTTACATTTAAAATTTCATTGGGTCCTTGCGGTGCGGTGAGACTCAGGCAAGCGGATATAACGCAATTATCGACTTTCATCTCTATTGACTGGAAAAACAAACGCGCAATGTGAGATGGTATTGAATATATTCCGCTTCTGTGAATCGAACAAAATATATGTATAACAAATACGTACAGATTTAGACCAGAGGATCTCTATCTTATGACTCTTGCCGTCCGTTAGTTTGATTTGTTTGTGCTCCAGTTTCACAGTTCCGGTTCCGTAATCCATGTATAACATTGCATAGCCTTGTTGAATTTCTAAAGACATGAAATCTTGGATTCCGAGCTTAGAACTATACGTCATGGGACCGAAGTAAAACACAAGGCCGTTATCGACGTGCGGTGTTACTTCCAATTCTGCAAACAATCGTGTGTACGTTTAAAGAAAAACATAAATGTGAAAAACAGAAGTAAAAACCGCAGGAGTATCATATATTTCCAGCACTTACGTAAATGTGACTCTTCGCAAGCCTGACCGAGCGACGGCATGATAGCCCAACCGTCTCCCTGAAACCCAATACTCAACAATTCGCATCTCGGTCCTTCCAGACCAGGTGGACACTCGCACCGTTTTGCCAAAGGAGTCCCGCCGTTCAAGCAAACGAGAGGTTCCGCTACATGGCAAGTGCAAAGAGGATCTACGACCGCTCGCACTCCGACGAACGAACTGGTGTTGGTATAAACGGAATAAGGAACAGTACTGGCGTTCAAAGAGTTGCGACACGTATAATTACAATGAAGCTTTTCGAACAGGCACTCATCGATGTTTATCAACAAAATATCCGCCTTTATGTCTCGCTCGATTTCCTTAGAATGTTGCGCTATTATCGTATTTAGCTTCTCGGGGGCGTAATACGGGCTGCCGTGTGCCGAGAATCGGACGTCGAGCAGACTTCTGTTGTTGTAATGGGGTGAGTGAAGCACAGTAAACACGTCGACATTTTCAATCGATGTGTTCAGCATAGAGGCCAATTTTTCTTGAAATAATTCCTTTCGGCTAACGCCAAACTCATTAGGCTCTACAAACTGCTCAGCAGTTATTCCGTAAAATCGCACGGAACCGGATCTGTCCACGGCCTCCTTCGGAAGTTCTTTAACAGTGACGTTCACGTACGCGCTTACTTGATGGACTGGAATAGAATGACCTTTTTCGGTGACGAGGAACTTCAATACAAAGGTGTCGTTCGTAGTTCCCGAAAGCAAGGTGATCATGCCGGTACTGCTGTTCAGGAGGAATCCCTCATGAGAAGAAGCCCAATCGAAGGATTTATCTGGCAAATCCCAATCGTCCGGGTCGTTAACGTAAACGCGTCCGATTTCTGTATCAGGAGCTTCTCCTCTGTAGTTATAAACGAATATAGAACTCGTGCCCTCTTGCATAGGATTGTCATTTTCGTCACCTATAATCACGGTGAGTGTGGAAGTACCCGTCATAGTTGGTCTACCACTGTCTGTTATCGCGATTGGAATGTCATAACTTTTCCGTCTTTCTCGGTCGAATATCACTCGTGCGTACAGACTCGATTCGCGAATCTCGAAATTGTGCATGATATCACTATCCGCGGAACTGTCGATTCGGAATTTGAACGGCGGACCATTAACATCGGAGTCGTAGTCCCGTGCTTTCAGTTCGGTTATCTTTCCCGGTGGTTTGTTTTCGGGCCAAATGACGGGATACGGCATATCGAGGAACGGCGCGTTGTCATTTATGTCTAAGAGAGTGATGTTGACCTCTACGGTTTTACGTAGAGCCGTAGGCGAACCGTCGTCGTCTCTTGCCATTATAATAACCTGTAAAGAAAAAAAAACAAGAGTCAACAATAAGAAAAACTAAATTTGATAAAAATTCTTTTGCTTGGTTCTTATATTAGTTAAATAAATTTATGTCAACATGTAATAACTTACAGTCCACGTTGCGTAACCTTTTGGTGGATCACGATCTAATGGCTTTTTCAGTTTCATACAACCATTTTTGTCAATTCCTATTAGGGGTTGCTGATCTTCTTTAACGATAAAATAAGCGATACGCTGATCGGCACTTCTATCTTCGATGTCGGGATCGTAAGCCGTCACGGTGGTAATACATCCTTAAAAAAAAAACGAACAATCATGAAAGTTTATTGGAAATAAAATTTTTCAAAAAAACTAAAGATTGTTTATCAACGTCTTACCTTCTACCAGTGTTTCTTCGCGTATCGTCGGATTCTGGTCAAACTCTTCGAACACCGGCGGATTGTCATTAACATTTTCAATAAAAATCTCAACTTGCGCCGTGTCATAGAACACACCATCGTACGCTTTTACGGTCAAGTTGTATTTGGTGATTTTTTCATAATCGAGCGACGCGTTAACACGAATCTTTCCCGTTGTACCTTCAATGTTGAAACTTTGGTTGGTGTTTCCAGCTATGATGCTGTATGTGACGGGACTTGCCGTGTCGGAATCAACTGCCTCAACCTCGGCCACGTACGTGTTGATATTTGCGTTCTCGAGAACCGAATTATGAGTGTAGACTCTTTGAGTGAAGCGAGGCGGATTGTCGTTTTTATCGGCGATTTCAATTCGGAACACTTGTTCCCCTTTATTGTGTTCATTCGATTTGAACAAAGCGCTCGGAGCATTGTCTTTTGCTATTACTTTGACATTGTACGTGTCCTCGACTTCTCGATCGAATGTTACTAACGTCGTGATATTGCCAGTTTTAGAATCAATGGTGAAGAGATTGTTAAAATTGTCTAAATAATAAGTGACCTGAAAAGGAAAGAGAGATATGTGCTAACAAGTTAATGATAGAAGTAACAAAACTCCGGCACACAATTTTGCAGAAAATATTTCCTCCTCTCTGAAAAGAGTTATTATTTAAAATATATATTATTAATTACCTGATTATTGGCGGAAGTTCCATCGGCGTCGATCGCTCGCACCTGCATCACAGGAGTCCCTGGGGGTTCGTTCTCTAACACGCTTCCTTTCTTGATATCACGAAAGACCGGAATATTGTCATTCACGTCGAGAACGTCGATAACGACATTCATTTCGGCGGCCAATTGATACTTATTTGTTACTTGTATTATCAACTTATACTGCGTGTTGCTTTCGTAATCAAGCTGTTGGGAAAGCTTGATATCCGCGACGTCCTTATTGGATTCCAGTCTAATAAATGTTAAATAAAATATTTAATTACACAAAATGTGCAAGAAGAAGCGCGTAATTATGGAAAACGATAAACAAAAAAGCGACAAAAAAACGCGCAATTCGCAGGTACCTAAAGATGTTTCCCTTGTTGGTCAGTTCCGCTCGGCCGGTGACGATGTTAAACTGCAAGTACGAGTCCTCCTCCTTAGAAGAGTTGACGTTGGAAACTGCTTTTAAACGGACAATGCTGGTATCAAAATTGTTGTAATTCTCGACAAGTTTAATTGGTTCCATTTGGGGAGGTATAAACGCCGGTGCCTTCTTATGCGACTCCACAACCTTTATGTCAAGATCAATGAAATCGCTTTTTGGATCCGCGCCAGAATCCGTGGCCGTGGCAGTCAAGTCGAATTTGTAACCTGGATTCCGCTACGCAAGTAATACACACACGTAATAATTGTAATATGCGAAACTTGTGTATATAAACTTTATATAAACAAACTGAAACTTCGAGAAGCAAAAAAAAAAGAACGGCTTTTGACACGTTGCGCATCATTTGTCAGCGCACACACTCGCAGAAACATTGTATATAAAAATATGAAAAATAAGCAAAAATACATCATGCTCCGCAGTAATTCAACATTATTTCAGACGTTTTATTTGCGTACAAAAAAATATTCATTGTAAAATAGTGTCACTGAAAATACATTTAAAGAATAAAGTTTATTACAGAAGAGAGGAAAAATATTCAAATTTTTTATTAATATAGTGAAACAAAGAAACAAAATCCATTATACGTGTCGTTCGAATTGCGAAAAAAAGTGCTATTATGCACTACTTTTTTAACGTCGTTCTTCTCTATTTTACTTACGTCTATAGGTTTCAGGAGAAATATGACACCGGTAGCTTCGTCGATCCGAAAGTAGTCAGAATCATCCGTCCTCTTGGATGATAAACTATATCGCACGATGGAATTGTCTCCGTCGTCGATATCGGTGGCGGAAACTCTCATGACCTCGCGGCCGACCGGTAAATCTTGCGGCACAGATTCCCTATAATGCTGCGAGGAACAAAAGCCCAAAACGCTTTAAACGATGCTAGGACCGACTACGTAGCAATACGTATACACGACTCCCAAAATGCATTTATGTTAGTGTGATGCGTTTCATGCAATTTTCACACAAATCGTGCGTCACTAAAATGCGTCATTATATCATGTATCCAAAACATCATCACTTGCATGCACAACTTCTTTTTTCTTTAAAAAACGTGGAGGGAACAAAAACGGCGAATGCAATTAGTCGCATTAAATGTGCTGATCGACGTAACAAGCTGGGGTAAAAATCTCTGTTTTTCATGTCAATGCAGCAGCTTTTTATCTCCGTTGAATTTTAAAAACTACATGTTTTCAACGCAGAGATCTCTTGCTCGATACACAAAAAATTATGAAATACTTTAGTTTTGCGAAATACGCTTAAAAAAAAAAAAAAAAAACTAAAAAAGACAAGAGAAACATTTTCCTCACTTGCGACGTGCAAAATTCACACACACATACACACTGCAAATTCAAAACCAACCTTCCATACATGTCCACGGAAGACCTGAGATTGGAATAAAACAAAAAATTCAAGCAGATCTTGTTAGTAATAATACAGTTGCGTTTTGTTAGTCTATGAAAAAAAGGGAATTTAAGCGGTATAAATGCACGAAGATCATCTATGTGACAAAAAATTCACGATGTTTACTTTTTTTGAGAACTATTCTTGCTCGTATGTGATGAGAGAAACAACATTCTTCAAAAAAAAGTTTTTGTCCCGTTAATAAAAAAATAAAAAAAAGAAACAATGTTGGTTTCGCTATAGACTGCGGTATATATCTTTTACCGAGTACAAACTGGTTACATAGCTATTACACCCGCGTAATTGCGTATGCATAATGCAGAGACGCGTATTCGTACCGCATGCATCCAATATTTTCTTTGCACAGACGACGACGAAATCGTCGTCGGTGGGGAAGAGAAAAAGGGATCGATCAAAACTATATCAACGAGTCGGCAACTCGGCTAGTTAGCGACGTACCACTTTGTCGAAGAACGGCGCGTTGTCGTTGATGTCTTCAATGGTGATCTTAAATGTGCACACGTCATCAAGCTGCGGTCTGCCATTGTCGCTCGCCATAACTGTGAGATAAGCTTCCTTTTCTCGTTCGGGTTCGTCTCTGTCGAGTATATGAAGCGTGGTGATGACTCCGGTCACATTGTCAATTTCGAACTTCATCCTCTCGTGCGGAGCGGTCACGAAGCTGTACGTAATGGTACCTGAAAATTCATGACCGGATAATCGCCGACTAATCGGATTAATGACCCTGCACAATACGTTCTTGCGCGATCACTTCGTGTCGGTTCGGACCGTGAAAATAATATCTTTGCCTGTGATCAACAAATAATGCAGGCGCGAGATATTCCAGGTTTATACCACACGGACGGTAATTTATTCTCTATCATTTCTTTCCGATTTTTTTGCAAACGATTTTACACCATTCTCTAAGTCATTGAAGATATATATACGACACACACAAATTGTAAACGCGAAAGAAGACGCTTTGAGAATTGCAAATGGTGGTGCACTTCTTTGTTCTTTGTTGCGCGCGTAATTATTAAATGACGCGACGTTTTATCCGCGACACAAATGTTTGACGATGGTCGCGGCGTGCTTACCTCCGTCCTCCGGCGGATCCCCGTCCTCGGCGTGCACCTGGAACACCATTGTGAAGCGCGGTTCTTCCTCCAGCACCACCGGTGCGTAATTCGAGCAATTGGTGAAGATCGGCTTGTGGTTGTAATGCGCGTTCATCTGAAAACACACGGGGTGTCTGTTAGCGCGTTGACGTTTTGCTAGCGCGTGCGCTCGGATTGTTCAGGGGATTAATCGGTAAACTTGGAGCGCGCGGCGGAAGTAGACTTTGGAGAGAACAGGGCGCTCGATAAATCAAAGCGCTTCTCATAAACCAGGCGCCATTAATCACCGCCGCGGACTCCAACGGTCTATTATGTCGCCTTTCTTCATAAAAGATCCAACACAGCTCGTGGGACAGAAATACAAAAGAAACAGAGAAAGAGAAAAAGGAAAGAAGAGAGGAGAGGGGAGAAAAAAGGGGCCGCCGTATCCGAGTACACTTCGTAATAATCATACACGTTTGTGCGCGATCTAGAGCATGTGCGAAGGCAAGGTTGGCGAAGTTGTGCGCCAACTCTGCACAACGTTACGCGCTCTGTTGCGCGTCTCGGGGTAGGAGACCCCGTACCCTCTCATAAATTATGCCTCGCTGTACTGTCCCCGAGTGTTACCATTTCATCGCGATTAGAATCGACCCGCTGGCGTTTAACGTGTTGCAACGTATGATCGATCGCGACGTGCGGCGTTTTAACTTCTATGAACCGCGCAGAAGAAATAAGTAATGCGTATTGAATAACGACCGCGTAATTGGACATGTAAAATTCACATAGTCGGGCGCGTCTATACATCAGACACATCGCGAGGAAGCTTTTGAAGCTCCTCGTGTCATTTTATTTACGGACTTGAACGAGAGAGAGAGAGAGAGAGAGAACGAAAGAGAGAAAGAGAGAGAGAGAGAGAGAGAAAGGGAGAGAGCTGAATTACACGCGCTAAAATATGAGCGAAGCTCCTACCAACGCCAAGTCTTGGTTCTCTCTAGGCGTGCACGTGGTTAGACGTTATCTACGATGTAATTAAATGGTCGCGGCATTAATATTCATTACTATTTTCTGTCCCGCGGGATAATGATATTCCCGAGTAAACAATATTTGGTAAGAAATACAATCCGCGTGTGCTCGAACTGTGTTTGCTGAGGCACACACGCCTCGCCTGTTTGGCGCAAACTACCTCTCCTTTTTCAACCTTCCTCCCCTTCAGAATTTGGCGCAGCACTTTGTTTCACGGTATGTAATACAACGCGGTATGTAATACAACGCGACGTCGCGCTCTCTCTCTCTCTCTCTCTCTCTCTCTCTCTCTCTCGTACTTTGCAGCCTCATTAACGATAAGCGAGTTAGTCACATTTCAGCGGATTAACTCAGTTGATGCTATTCGCAGCTGATTTCGCGTCGAAAAAAAGAAGACTCCGTCGATTGGAAAATCAGAAAACGATCTTATCGCGCGATAGTGACGAAAAGAATTTTTGAATTCAAGAAAAAAAGAGAAAGAAACGAGATTGGGACGAAACGAGATTACACGTCGAATCGCTATTTCGAGGAAGAAAAATAGCGAGAGAACTGTTGAAACGACAATTATCGACGTTTTGTTTTTAATGCTGGCTTTGAATATGATGTTCGATGACTTCGCAGTGGTCGTCGAGAAAAAAGAATCGAGCGAGAAGATATCCGTAAGTTCGAACACACGCCTCCTTCTATCTTGAGAGATTCTGTGTCGAAATTTTAGAAAAGCGATGCTGCACGGTCGCGAGACCGTATATACTCGACTATTAATTAATTAAAGGCGAAACTACAGCTGTTATAATTTGCAAATTGCTCGCTCACGTCTTTGCACGACATAAAAGACTAACGAGCTGTTCCGCTATCATTTTCTAGATACAGATTTGGGAAAGAGGAAAATATGAAATTTGATTCTTCAAAGAGCCGCTGGTCGAAAAAGAGACACGCTGACTAACAGATTTTTGTTATTCTTTGCTCACTTCGCGCGTTTCGTTTTTCCGCAGAAAACATTTTGTCAAAAATGAAACAAAGTGTTTGGCAAAGATGCGTTAGAAAACTCGCGTCGAATCCAATAAGTTCCAATAAAAATGAGTATGTGACAAAATTGAAATTTTATAAATAAATATAAATAAAGTATCTTGTAATATATAAAACTAATATTTATAAATGCGCAAACATGATATTTGAGATATTTTATTATTAACGTAAATACAACCGAACAAGATAAAAAACAATACAATCATATATTGCGTTGCTTTATTATGTTACTACTATTATAAATATTATATGCGGGAGATAATACAAAAATATCTGTTTTATAATAATATAATAAATATAAATAAATAAATATAAAATAATATAATATATCTATTTCAATAAATATAATATATCTAATAATATATCTAATATAATATATCTATTTCAATAAATTCACAAATTGAATAAAAATTTGATCGTCATAAAATACAAGTGAAAATTCAAAGCGACGACGGGAAAAGGCTCTTTACGGGAATCGCACATCTTGATTAAACCTCGGTATCTATCACGAGATAACATAGTACCGAGCGTAGCAACTCTCGTTTCTGATATTATGTGAAAGTGGCGAAGCGGCAATTCAGATTCTCATTCGACTGCCGTTTGTCCCGTCTAACGAATCTCGCGCATGAATCGTCCTCTATATAGAGCTCAACGTTCGCCGCAATTCGCGTTCCTAAATATCCCACGCTCTGTCACCAGCGAACTTCGGCGTAACGTCAACGATTTACGAGCGATTCGTAAGCAAGTCTCCGGCACCGCAGACGAAGCACTTCCCGCCAAAGTGTCTCATCGTGAACGTATGGGAGTGCGAATCGTCGTGGCATGTACCTATTCATCGGATCAGGAGTGATTTCGAGCAAATTATTTATCCGATCCGCGCGCTCGGACGCATTATTTATCGGTATATCGTCGGCGAAACGTAAAGCGATTTTGCTGTCGCGATTCATTTTTAAAACCGCGACGTAAATCTATTCGGAGATCGCTTTCCGCGATCACACTTACTCCTTTTCTCGAAGGAAAAAAATAAAACTCCTTCGAGATGCGATACATCAAATTGTCTAATGCTTGGACTTGATTCGAAATTTCAAGAAAAAAGATTTATTTCACATCGTGAATATTTTTTCAAGAGAAAATTTGATGAAAGAAATTTTGATTGTAATAAAAAAAAATGTAATATAATTAATGTAATGAATATAATTAATGTAATAATTACGAGTTGCAGAAACGAACTTTCAGGTTCAATTTTACAAGGATATAGCAAACCGATCAAAAGTTGTTGCGACAAGAAAGAAGACATGCTTGAAATTCGATCGCGGATTTCCGTGGTCTCTACACACATATCCAACAAACGAAAGAGAATTTGAGCCGCTCGTTCGTCGCCGTCACGTAGAGAGACAGCCGCTGACGAGCGCGGTAAATATTTAACTGTTCGGCAAGATCGGCGACGAAGGAAGGGACAAATCCATTATCCGCATGCTGGAAAGGTGGTTTATACGAGGGATCTCGGTGGATCATCCCCGAGATCCTGGGATGGTAAAAGCAACCGGGCTTTTCTGTCTGAGACAGACGGAAGAGTTTTGGGAGAGGGGAGAGAAGGAGGCAAAGCGAGGGCGAGGATGAGAAATCGAATCAAGAACGAATTGAGAAGCACTCACCGCTAATTCCTCCTCGCCTGAGAACTGCTGCGATCTCACGTCCAGGTGTCTCGAGTGCCTCAATTTCGTTGCAGTCGCTGTAACATAAAGAAATAAACGGGGAAATGATGATATAGCCCATTTGGGATATTGCGTTCGATAGACGGAAGTCGTTATCTCTCTGTACGTTTGTCTGAAGAGAAAAATATAAGGAGAGAGAGCTTCGCTCGAAAAATAGGTGACGAATTAACGCCGTGACACCGTTTCGCACATGGAGCGAAAATTCGATCGAATGCACGCGGATCGGAGAATATATAAAACGTCGAGCTTTTCTTATCGCAATATTTGCGACGTAATGTAGGACGAAAGTTAATCGTATAAAATTGATTGGATCACTGCGATACAGGAATAGGATTATTCCGCCTATTAATAAATTTATCTGAAATGGAATAGAAGCATTGTTGTAAATCAATAACGTCTCGCATTAATTATGACACGAGCATGCTTCCAATTTGTTTTCAACGCGCGTATTAAGATGGTAAAACAAAAAAAAACATTTCCAAATCGATAGAAGTAAAGAGCGCTTTAAACGTACAGCGCATTCAATAATGAACACCGATCGGATCAAATATGGATTTTGCGATTCGATATTTATATTGACGAATATGATGTTGGATTATGTCTCAAATCATCAAACGTTCTCTATCCGTATACAATATACAATATACAATATACATATCTATACACTAACTCATTTTAGTCCACATTTCCTGTCGCATCTATTTTCAGCGCTACATGAAGTTCGTTCTCTCGTTTTGCGCGATTTTAAAATACACATCGGCCGTTCTCTCGATGTGCATTTTTTGCGACATTTAGCGATCGCGTGAGAACACATCGCGTTGTGCGCAAACCATGCGAAATGTGTATCGCGATAGGAAAATTCGCGCCGGAACGGATCTTAACTTAAACGTGCAACTACCGAATATGTATATACGCTCGAACTGAATAATTATAAACTGCATTAGAAATATATCTCGCGGCGAAACACATCTTGCCAGGAAGCGTCTTTATACTGTTGTGTTTACGAACATATATATATATATATTCTTCGCACATATACACACACCAAGAAGCAAAGAGAAGAACCAACTACGATCTCAAAACTATTCATAAGTTACACAATATAGGCGTTGCTAATTTGGAATTAGGAGTCTCTTTAAGTTGATGCACAAAGGCGAGACGGAAAGCGCGGAAGAAAATACAGCTTCTGCAACAATAAGTATGCAAAAGCTATTCATCATAGAGGGAGAGAGAGAGAGAGAGAGAGGAGAGAGACATGTTTGTTAGCGGCGCCGCGTGCAGGAAAACGAAAATACCGTCTGTAATTTTCAAACAATTGTATTTAATACGGATAACAACAATGTAACAATTCGCGGTAGCGAAAGAAAGGAACACGCGAAGCGGATCAGAAGCGCGTTGTTCTCGGTTTTTTCCGCGAACAGTTTTCTTTTTTTTTTCTCGTCGATATTTTTTAAGTACCAATGAAAACGCTCGGTGTCACTCTATCTTTTGTGTGTGTGTGTGTTTTGTTAGTGCGCCTTTCCGACCGCGGTACGTGACGTAGCGACGAAGCGCTGTCATTCCTGCAGTTTGTGTTAGCGCGGCCACAATGCGGTTTACTCGCACTTAATGCGGGCTCTGACCCGAATTTTAAATAAATTTGTGCTCGCCGTAAAAGCGATACCGCCCAGAAATTGCATAAAATTCAACGGGGCCCGCAAAACGCGCACCCTGTCGCGCGCGCGTCCGCTATATACGAAATAAGGTGAAATGACAGAATAAATAACACGCGACAGAATGAACGGAAGCCGGCGGGTATCTTCGACTATAAATCGTTTGCGCGCGGATTTTTTTCCAACACAGCGTGTTCGAGTTGCGCATCGAGTTGGGTTTTTTTTCTTCTTCTCTTTTTCTCTCTTTTTTCGCCGTTTTGCGCGGAATGCTGATTGCCGAGAGTGGCGTGCAACCGATTCCGTTTAACTGATGACTATTCATAGCGCGAAAAGGATTAATTATGTTTCTCTGTGAGAATTCGATAAACGACTGTCGCACGCGCAATTCCAAAAATTAGACGACCTATATAAAAGCAGCGAGAAATTACATACAATAATATTATACTCTTATAATATTATACTTATAATATTATACAATAACATATACTCTTGGTTTATATTAAATCTCTTTTGATGTTTTTCTTTTTTTTTTTTTAGAGGAGATTATTTATGAAACACTCTCGAAAATTTAATTGAAAATTATTTCCTCGTCTCTCTTGTTTCTATCTCGGCTTAAACATCATTCGGAACAATTTGAAATTATTATCGACGTCACTCGGAACACTCGAATTCGTTATCGCTCGAACTTGATTGAGTGCAACGCGCTCGCAGCAGAACCAATACGTCCTCTCAAAACATTCAAATTAACACTTCCATTATCTTGTTCCGCCCCAGTTGGAAGCAACACCCGCAGGTGGTGCAGCATACGATGGAGATTTGTATTTCCGTTGTTGCGTAACGAATGCATTATCGCCTGTCGAAGAGCCGCGGTGACGATGGTCCGCGTTCTCATGGATATCCTTCGCGAGAGGAGAGCCTCTCTTAGCCCAGTTCTCTTCGCGCTAAGGATCCATTACTAGGTACTTTATCTGGCGTTCTATTCGCTCGGCGTATATTACGCGGAAATTTTTTTTTATTATTCAAGTTTCGCGTTTCACCCACAACGCTCGATACAATTCGGCAATTAAAAAAAAAAAAAAAAAAAAAAAAAAAAAAAAATGAATACATGATACAGACCGTGCGTGTATCCGTCTATTACTGTCGAGGATTGACAAGAATCCATTGACTACTTGCAATAATCCTGCGTGCGAATGAATGGACGATACGCGCGTAAATGAAATGTCGCGGAACGTGTTTTCTGTTTTTTTTTTTTATTTTTTTAAATCTTTTTTTTTTTTATTTTTTTTTATATCAAACCATCCACTCTAACATTGCACTCAAATGCCGCAGAGAAATTACAACGACGTGTTACACGAAGATTGCCATTTTTCATTACATGTATCACGAACAATGCAGCTGCGATGGCTGTTAGAGCCACCATCCGCAGATCAATTCCACGTTTCGACCCACATCTGGTTTCGAAAAAATATTTATTTAATCGCGCGCGAAAACAAAAGAGGTGTACATTCCTCCCTCTTCTCCCTCGCGGTCTATTTGATGTATTTTACATACCGTAAATACTTTATATCGCGTATTTTGTAAAACGCTGCGTAACTGCAAAACAATATTTTTAAATCGCCGTGAGAAAAAAATGTCAAAACAACAAGCAAACGAAACAAGCAAACGCGCGATTAAGAAGTGAATTACGAGTCTCCAACTTGAGAGAGAGATAGAGAGAGAGAAAAAAATGACAGACCTGTGAGAGATCTAAAAATTCCTTCTATATGAAATAAGTGACACAAAATCTATGAAAAGAATTCCCGCGGGAGAAAGAGGAAGAGTGAGTTTTGACGTACTCGTGCGCGTCGTCGGAAAGAATTCGTGTCAGTCGTATCGTCCTATATTCTATTTTGTGCCCGAAGAGGCTCGGCGCGCGCGCGACATTGATGTCACAAGCCGAAAACGAGGTATGTTATAGCGGATTACGGATGGAGTCCGCCGTGTTCCGTATCAAAACCATTTATCGAAACTATCGGCGTGCGAGATTTATTGAATTCAACCACACCGTTTCCACATCGTGCCCGCTTTTTGTTCTCCTTCCTCCCCGTGGAGGTGGGAACGCGCGGTTCTCTCTCTAATTCACAAAAAAAAAAAAAAAAAAAAAAAAAAAAAAAAAAAAAAAAAAAAAAAATCTCGCGACTCGTCGTTATTCTGTCCTGCATTCTCTCTCTTTTTTTTCTTCTCATTTCGCGATATATCCCGACAACTAGTAAATGAGAAGTTGATCGCTCTGATAATTGCTCTTCGACGACCAATTGATCGCGCGCGCGAACACAATCCTCATGTGTACACACCGGCTGCAGCAAATTATGGTAACATCGGTCGGTCGGTTTAGTTTTGCGCTCACCAAAGCTTTTACAAAGATATCACATTCGCGATTTGGTATAATTAATAATTAATATATAACAAATGTAAAGCCCCTGACCGTAATTAATTCTCGTTAGAACGTCGCTGCTGAATTCCGCCCACGAGATAGAGAATGAATGAATGAATGTTGTTTTATTTATAAAGAGCACTCTGGGATAATATCCCCTAAAACGCCTAGTACATATGTTACAAGAAAAAGTGAAGCAACAATAAAATAAATTGACAGAAAAAATAATTATGATAAAAAGAAGTAATGATAAAATATTATATAATGATAATAAAAATCACAAAATTGAAATAAAAACAAGATACAAGTAATAAAAGATACAATATTAAGAAAAATATAAATAAGTAATACAATGAATACAAATATAATATCTATGAGAATATTAAATGTAACAATATTACAGCAGTAGCAATGAATATAAGAGAAAGATTT